>CABFOQ010052621.1:9834-27302 GCA_900660455.1 Gephyroberyx darwinii
AAAAAAAAAAAAAAAATGTTGTGTCAAATCACATTTATTTGTATAGCCCTTAATCACCGTTACAGTCTCAAAGGGCTTCACAGTGGCCAAAGTGTGAAAACAATAAATGGTTAGTACACGACATCCCCCAGCCTTGGACCCTCACAGAGGACAAGGAAAAACTCACAAAACCATTTATCCAGTGTACAAGCACACAGTCATTATACTAGTATGGGCCATTGGTTCAAAACACTATTAAACACTAAGCCCCAACAAGATTTTGTTTAATACCTGTGATTTATGTAGCTAAAAATGCTGTGGAGGCCCAGAGCAGAGAGATAGCTCCACTGGAGTTCAGCACCAGCGCCCATTCCCACACTGAGGACAGCTGGGCCCTCATCTGGCAAGGTGGAGATGACACAGCTGATGCCCATCAGACAATCAGGGATTCCCTCCTATATAAACGCTACCAGAACATACCAAAACCAGAGACCCTGGACTGGGAGAATTTTAATGGTCATAAATAAAAGACTAAGTTTGCAGCACAATCTAAGCCTCTGCCTGGTTCTCCAGAGACATGTTGCCACAATGTTTTATATAATGCAACTTTTGCAACACATTTTTCTGATCTGATCTGACCACCTTCTACCATGTTAACCATCAGCCATATCCTGCAAATTAACTGTTACATTCTGTAATCCTCCTCTGTGCTGGGCAGTCTTGGCAGATTTTATAGCTCTCGCAGGCTATCACATCTCCCAAGGCACTTAATGGTGTGCATTATTCATTACTTGTGGGGAGCAGATGAAAATCGCTGAGGCAGTATGGTTTTGACCAAACTATCTTTTGGGCTTGAAGCGTAAATGTAAAGCTTTAAAAAAAAAAAAAAAAACAGGTTTCACACCTAATTTGTGCCAAAACAAAGAATATTAATTGGAAATGAGATTGGATGAGGTAAGTAAATTACATTTAACAAATAATATGAAATATAATATAAATAATAATAAATAAATAACAAATAATATTAAAAATTTTTTTATTTTTTATTCAAACTCAACAACAGGGAATGTATCCGTAAGACTTTGATATAGATGATTTATATTTATAGCTGATATATACAGTTCTGGTCAAGATTAATTGCACCCTTGAATTTTATACTGTGAATGTATCTTCTGAAATAATTGAAAATTGAAACAACTTTTGGTCTTCACTCATTCATCTGAGAAAAGAACAAATATTTTTTTTTAAATCTTTTATGTCTTCAAAATTTAAAAGTGGCATTCCTGTGTCCTTTTGGATGTGTCTTTTGGGTCATTGACCTTCGATTGACACCCAGTTTTCTGACACTTGGCAGCACATTTCATTCTAAAATGCCTTGGTCATCTTTTGATTTCATGATGCCCTAAATACATTGAAGACATTCAGTACCTGAGGCAGCAAAGCAGCCCCACAGCATTATGGGACCTCCACCGTGTTTGACTGTAGGTAAGGTGTTCTTTCCTTTAAAAGCTTCATTTCATCATCTGTAAACAAAGCACTGATCTGTACTGCCAAAGAGCTCTAATTTGGTTTCATCTGTTCCCAGAAGGAAAAGGTTTGTTGTTGTTTGGTTAATTGGTAATTTGATATGCGTTTGATATGCTTATATAAGAGAATACCCATTTTACACATGGTGCACGTGTATTGGCTTTGGCACCATCGTGTGGCAGTAATATTCAACAACACAAACGCAAACCTTTTTCCTCCCCACGCAAGTATCGTGGGATTTCAAAAGAAAAGATCACTGTAGATCATATGTACCATAGTGAAAGTCAGTATGGTACATGACTGTACCTTGTATAATGTGAGAGGTAGACTCCACCACTGAAAATGAATTGGAAAAGTTCTTTATGTGCAGGACTGCAGTACCACAACTGGCCACTTGGTATCCGCGTCCGGAGGTCAAAGGGTATAAAATAGTTGAAAACAAATAATATACGACTGTTTGTTTAAGAGGTGATTTAAAGTGGTAATCACTGAAATTTTGGTGCTTGTCGGTCATTGCTGTGGTGTTTCTGCACTTCCCAGAGATCACTTGTCAATCAAACAGTGTGTCCAGTACTTGATGTCTTTTTTCTATTGATGAAGTTTGAGTTTCTGTATGTGGCGCTCTTTTCTTTGTCTGTTTGGCCATGGTGGTTGTCGCTGCTCATGCTAACTACCCAGTTCTTCTTCTATTTATTCGAGACAAACCAGAAACATAATACGCATCACTTCCTGTCTCCAGAGGATTTATCCCAGGAAAGACCTACCAGACACCGGGTCTTTAAAGCGGTAAATGGAAAAGCTTTCATGACCTGGCTAGAGGTTGAATCACTGTTGTGCTATAGCAATCGGTGATAGAGAGTAGCACACAATGTGATGGCTTCAGCTGGTGAGGCTCAGAATAAAACAGCATCATTCAGGATGACTAACAGCTTTATTATTTTCTCAGTGACTGACAGCTGTCTTGGATGCTCTCTAGTGGTCTATTCCAATCATGACTTGATCAAAAATTGGAACACTTACATGAAACCTTATTGATCCCATGTGGGAAAATGAGGTTGTTGCAGTAGCAAAAGCAAAAGGATTCAGCAGAGAAGAAAATAAATTGAGAATACAAAAAATGGAATATAACCAATTGTGGGGTTAGAGTATATAAAAATATGCAGCTGGGGGTTTCAAACCATTTTAAGTAGATTATAGAGTGGGAAATATGGAAAAGAGTATGGATTACTAACATGAATGGATTTACTTACAGTTGTTACTATGTAAGTGAGACTGTTAGTAAAAGTCAATTATGGAAGTTTCATTATGCAGTATGTAACAATAACAGGGATATGGGAATCTGAAGAAAGCAGATATGTGAATTTATGTGAATCAATCATACTTGATACCCGTGGTCTTTTCCTCATCCCACTACCCGGCTAAGGAGTCATATGGTGCAGGCTAACAGAAAAACACATTGCTTTTTATCATGTGCAGAAGTTTAGTATGTATGATGATAAATAGGCTAACATCTTTTCCCCAAAGCTAAACACCAACATAGCCAGGAAAAATGATTTTGACCTCTTGGTTTGTGTTCCATTTTCCAATACTGTAAAACTGTATACTGTGTAAATTCACACTTTACACTGTGACTCATAGTGTGAAACTGGTGCATCCCAAGCATGAAAAAAACATGATTCAAGATTTCATCAGGGTTTAATTATTGTGATGGCCTGGGCATCGGGTTCAGGATGAGCCTCTCACATTGAAATCCTATTATTTACTGATGACCCTTAGGGATGTCATGTATGGTTTTGTGACGGATGCCGTTCCCTATATAGGATTCCAGTCTCATTGGAGTAGTTTTCCCCAACGTAATTTACAAAATTCCCCGCAGAATATTACAATTTACACATCTAAATACAGGAAGGAAACTCTTCTTTTCTTTGTCTGTATTCTTCTCATCTCGAGCAGACGAGACTGGTGGAAAACAGCCGAACGAAAAAAGGTATGGGAAAATAACGTTTCCAAATTAAAAAAAAAAAGAAAAGAAAAAAGATTCCTCTTAATTGGCTCTCTTTCACATTTAAACTTCGAGAAACATCGAGAACAAGTTGCACTTCAATTACAATTTATCTTGGATGAAATGCAGAAATTGTGTTGAAGCCAAAACGTTAGATTAGTTTGTCAAAGCATTCAAACGAAGGGACGTCGTTGGGTCGAGATGAATATGTTTTATCCTTCCGCAATCCGCATTATCGTGGACTGACACAAGAAATAATGCGAGTTTACCTGTAGGGGTTGCAGCTGTTACTGATGTCTGATGTCTGGGTGGAAGCCGGTTACAGAGAGGAGCTGTCCGACGTGCTGAAACATCACTTTTTTCCTGCGGCTTCCCTTGTCCCTTGTCTTTAATTTAGTCCACAAACTGCTCCTTATAAAATGAAACACGGATTTAATCCATTTGACCCGGTCAACTATTCTCCACTGCCCTGCAGGCACGCGCTCCGTCGCTTGTAAGGAAAGTCCAACAAAAAGACTGAGGCAAGGATCAATGCCGATTGGTTCATTAAGGTAGGTGACGTGATAGGTATTCACGCAACGGTACTGGAGAATTTCCAGTTTCATCTCCCAGAAGAATTCAACCCAGCTGACACACAAGTCTGCTTGGTATTAATCTAAAACAAACAAACAAACAAACAAATGTATAAAGTAATGTATACGCATTTCAACTGCATGACATATTTCCATTAAATTGTACATATAATTTATGAAAGTGAGTCAAATACAATGAATGAGAATGTATGCAGTTAATGTTCATAATGCCAAAGCATTCCAAATGGTAGTGGCTTAAATAACACATTACCATCAAACTGAAATAATTATACAATATTATCTGGTTACATCTATCCAATAACAGTCAAACACATCAAACAATCTTTATAAACATTAATATGTTAGTGCTAATCGAGTTATATCTGGCCATGTCTGATTATCTATTCTGTGTTCTGTGTTTTCTCTGTGTACAGACCTTCTACTGCACATTTTTCTGTCTGTTTTTATTTTATTATCATGATTATTATGACTATTATATATATTAGTTCAAGTCAGGAGAGACTAGGTTATCAATATACAAGAATGTCAGAATACAAGCTTGATGGATAATAAATCTAATGAGTTTGGTGGTGACTCCAGTTGGAGTCAGTTGGAGTCAACCCTTGACTCCAGTTGGAGTCAAGGGTTAAAGGAGAACCCTGTGAATCTTGGATGAGCAGGGAAACTCGCCCCCTATAGACTGCTCTTCCATAGGCAGAATGATCCACTGACTACCAACTGGAGCCTGACACTGGTGGTGGTGGGGCGCAGCAGTGACGCAGCCTGAAATGACCGAGACATGGATGGGGCAGGTATCCGTGTATATATAGGGATGTGTCAGTTTGTGATTGGTTCCCTTAGAGGGAGGAGGAGATCCTTGCTTAATGCTGATTGAATAACAAACAAGGCCAATTGCTGACAGAATACCTGGAGTAACAATGAGTAGATATATATGCCAGGTATCTTCCTTGTCAATGGAAGATCGCTTGAATGTTAAAACCAATAAAGATATACTTAAAAAACAACAACAATTTGAGTTGATTTTATCAGTTTTTGTCTGGTATGAAAGCATGATAACTTCCTCCTAGTAAATTGAATGTTTGCAAATCTTTTTGGCAGGGTTTGGCAGATTCTTTTGCACTTTTGCAAATCAGTCTTTTCACTTTTCACTCTTTTCACACTTCTTTGTAAATGCAAATTCATTTTTCTTGCAAATTTTTTTTTTCAAATTTATTTTAGTTTTTTGCTTTTGCAAATCATGAGTTACACTTCTGAAAATAGTTCTTTGGATATGCTAATTCATTTTTCTTGCTCACATCATCCATTTTTCGTGCTCAATCTTTTTGGCAGGGAAATACCTTCATAACAGACCATATGGACTGCATCAGAGATGCAACACTTGCACACTGCACTGATAGATAGATAGATCTGGCACAAAAAAACAACATTATGAAATGGAATAAATGAGCTCAACACCAGTGAGCAAGAAAATGCAGGATGGCTCTACTACTGAGCTTGAGATGAAAACTATAACTCAGGAAGTTGAAAGAAAGTTGCAAGCATTGAAAAACTTTCAGTGTCACAGTACAGAAATAGTGTCCTTCTACTTGGTTTCCATGGTGCCTTTAATGAAGGAATTCAAGTTTATCACATGAAACGTTATAGGGGCCTCACATGGAAAAGGACTTGGACGCAATTACGCATCAAAACAAAACAATTAGAAATATAAAAACATCAATGCGACCAACTCATGGTTGCCTGTATGGCCATACACCAGGTACTGGATTGTGGTTCTGGAGTGGAGAGAAAGATGAGTCAGAGCTGTCTGACTCATCTTTATAACTGTGACGACCTGCAGCTGAGATTGATAAGGAAGAGACCTTGGTTTGTATGTGTGTGCAAAGGACTTTCACTTTCTATCACCATCTATTTTTAAAGGCCCTAGGTACATTAAAGGATTTTTGTATGTAGACAAGATGCCAAGTTTCTGACTCTAGGTTAATGCTTACTTATGGAGTGGCGTATGAATAAGATATTTAACTTCAAAGAGTAAAAGGCATTTAGCTTTAGGTAGTCCAGTGGTTCCCAACTTTGGTCCTCAGGACCCAGAGTCCTGCTTATTTTCATTCTAGCCCTCTAATGGGGACCGTTGCAGAGAAAGGGATGTTTCTAGGTTTTTAATAGGTGATTACTAGTGGTTGCCAGGGTGTTTCAGATTACTAGTGGTTGCTAGGTGATTACTATTGGTTGCCAGGGTGTTTCACACAAGGTGATTACTAGTGGTTTCTAGGTGATTACTATTGGTTGCCAGGGTGTTTCACACAAGGTGATTACTAGTAGTTGCTAGGTGATTACTAGGGGCTGCTAGGGTGTTACTAGGGTGGTTGCTAGGTGGTTACTAGATGGTTGCAATGTGATTATTAGTGGTTGCTAGGGTCTCTCTAGGTGGTTCAACATGACTAGTGGTTGCTAGGGCATCAGTAGGTGGTTACTAGCTGAATACTAGTCGCTGATAAGGTGCTACTAGGCGGTTGCTAGGTAAATACTAGCAGTTGCTAGGGTGTCAGTAGGTGGTTCCTATGTGACTACTAGTGGTAGCAAAGGTATCAGTAGGTGGTTGCTATGTGATAACTAGTGGTTACTAGGGTCTCACTAAGTGGTTGCTAGGTGATAACTAGTGGTTGCTAGGGTGTTCCTAGAGAGTTGCTAGGTGGCTCACAGTGGTTGCTAGGGTGTCACAAGGTAAAATATCAAAGACACCAGACAATAAGAAATTTCAACCAGAAAGGGTCCAAACAGAGATAGAATCAACTTCAACCTTACTGAATCAACTGGCCCCACCTGTCCCGCTCCACCACAAACCTTAACTCCCTGAAACCACAATGTCAGTTGCTGAAAAAGACATTCCACTTTAAAATCTTGCTTTGTCTTCCTTTTCTGTTGGATGTGGCTGCGGTTCTCTGTTCACCTGTCTCACTCCTCTGTTATTGTCTATTCACCTGTCTCACTCCTCTGTTGTTCTCTGTTCACCTGTCTCACTCTTCTGTTTACCTGTTTCACTCCTCTGTTGTCTATTCACCTGTCTCACTCCTCTCTGTTGTTCTGTTCACCTGTCTCACTCCTCTCTGTTGTCTGTTCATGTCTCACTCCTCTCTGTTGTCTATTCATGTCTCAGTTCTCTCTGTTGTCTGTTCATCTGTCTCACTCCTTCTCTCTGTCTTTCTGCTTCCCTCAACCTCATTAAAAAAGAACTAGTAGCTACATCCAATTGGCTAATTCAGTGTCACAAGAGTTTTGTTACATAAACTAAGATGGTAACCAGTAGACAGGAGTTAATTGATATTATATGAAAACATGACACTATTTCATGCTTCCATAGTGAATCTCATTGACTGACTTGGTTAGCGACTTTGGGAAAATAAAATAATAGTGTGGAGAAGTTGCTCTTGTGACCTGTGCATTGATTAGTTTTCTCTTCTGATTTCTATCAGCAGATATTCTTCATTCTAGTCTGTGAATGACCTTGGCCCGGGTAGAAGGAAGTATTATACAACAATGGCAATCAGGTGTGTATTCACTTAAGTTTATTGACAACCAAACCACTGGATCAAATCATTTTCTGGAAGGAGAAGAGTTGAATATTGTGCTGAAGAAAAACACAAGTTCATGTACACGACCCACAGCAAACTGAAAATCTGATGCTACTCTCCAATACCTTCAAGACTCATAGAATGTAATTTGTTATAAAATCACAATGTCTCCTCCATTATACTGCTCAATAACGACACTGGCTCCATTTTTGGTTCATGGTGAAAACAGAAAAAAAAGTGGCATAGATATAATTCAATTTCGATCTGATCATTATAAGTATAGAATTATGCAACCTTCAGGCTACGTTATTTAAGTTTGTAATTTACAGCTCTGGTCCCAAGCTGTTAAACCTCCAATCTTATAATATGGAAAGGAAATATTTCACCCATCTCTGACATGAGGGCCTTTCTGCTTCCTACCTCAACCGTCATGATACAATGATAGCAGGGTGAAATGTCCACAAATAAATCTAATAAGGTGCCGTTGACTCAACTGTCCATCATTTTCCAGATAAAACCGTAACACCTACAAATTAGATTACATCTGTAAAGGATATGTTCATGATACACATTTCACCTAAGTACACACTTTACAAGCCGAAGTTGCACAGAGATAATGGCTTCACAATAGTTTCGGTTGAGTTGTTCATCAAAGATTCAATCCTAACATGATCCAAGGACAATTAGATGAACATGTCTTACTTAATTAACTCAATATTTCATTAAATCACTGGCCTATATTGCTCGTTGGTCTAATTTGGATAACAGGAATGATCTTAAACACACCATAGAAAACTAAGAACATGGAGCCTGAATGACATGGAACGTGAAATCAAACAGAGAGACAAGACAAGAGACAAATTCCCATAAAACAGTGAATCTCAAATCAACTGCAGTGTGAGATTTTAATGCCTAAACATCTCTACGATGCTAATATGACAGATTCAAATGTCCATGCCCTCTCCGCTGAGGGGCAAGCGGATAAGGCAGTGATGGATTTGGATTCATTTTCTTCCCGACCAGCTGCCACCGTGGACAATGGGTCTTTACTCCTTGATCAATGCGACTGAAAAGGTTTCTCGCCGCCTCCTGACATCACATACTGTACACGTGACTCATTTCATGATTCATTCTCCAAAGTGCAAAAATAAGATGGTCATTAAAGCGGTAAGCCCTTACTATAATAGGATCATAAATACTTTCCACAATTAGGTTAATAGGAAGACACATTCTTTGCTCCTACCCCCACCCAGTTATATGTAGGTTAGGTTCATATCTAGACTTGATTAGCAGTGTTTGTAAGGCTTGTTACATTCAAAACTCAACGTGCACATACTGTATAGACTGCTATCCCGCTCGTTTTATGTACGAGTCAAAGTGCTACCCCTTTTGAGTGTCAATTAGCATTATTAAATCACCATAGTTTTGGAATGGATAAAATTACATGAACTAAAGCATCTAGAAGACGTGTAACACAGAAACATAGCAAACCACTCCTTAAAATATGTTTCGGATTGTAAATTCTAACAACAGCAAATGAATACTCCGAGGAAAGTGAGCAGTAACAGAAGACGCATGACTGTTGGATGTAAATTGTCATATTGTGTGGAGACAGGAATGCTAAAACAATTCACTAAAGTGCTATCAAAGACCCTCTGCATAATAAAATTGTGCCTTCGGTTGATCGTGCCAGGCCCTCTCCACTGCCACGCTAGCAAAGAAGACCCGAGGAGCTGAGGAATACAGGAAGTAAAATGTAAACTGTGTGAAGGAGGAATGCGTCCGGTACGGTGGAAGACGGTTCGCTATTCCTTAAAATCGTGAACGAGAGAATCTTGTTTTGGACAAGAAAATCTGACAGAGGCAGTGGAGGACAGTATGGAGAGAGCGGATCAGCGCAGAGTCCAGTCCCGGAGTAAACGGTAGGATGAAGACGGCGAGGTATATGAGCCCTGCTGGGCATAACTGCTTCTCACATACACGCACACATCGCACTCAGTCCATCTTCTCCTTCTGCACCAGCTTGGGGGCGTCCACAAAGTCTTGGCCGTTAAATAGGATGATGGCAGCTGTAATTGCGCCGGCGGCCCCCCAGAACATCATGTATGCCAATGTCTCGGTCCACGTGTCGCCTGCAAGAAGGACAAACATAGTAGCATCAGCAGCTGTTTTCCCAATTCAAGTTCAGTCTTCCTAATTCGGATTGATCTCTTGGGATTTTGGATCCGAGTGTTGACTGGAAGGCACTTACTGCCTCCAAGGCTGTCCACAGTGGGCTAACAATAACACACAGTGGGCACACACTGTCTTCCCACTCTGTCTTCTTTTATGTTAGTGAATGATTAGTGTTGAGAACAATGTATCTTGGTAAGTTTCGCTTAAATTCACTGTTGCAGGCCTATTTAGGTAATGGCTAATGGCTAACCAGCTTGGCGGGGAACTAAATACTTGAAAGTTTTAATAATTTACATGATTTCCTAAAAAGGATTTGTGTTGTATGCCTCACTGTAGTGATTTTAACTGTAAACATACATATTTTACACTACCACTGCACATATTCAAATATAATGCCAGAAACAAGAGACTGATTTTAACCAATACTAGCCATCTTTAAAGGTAGAAAACTGACGTATTGAGAAGGGATGAAACAAAAGTATGTGACGCAAACTTTCCTGATCCAATAATTTGATGAAATGCATATCGGAATTGAAAGAAAGTCTGCAATTTCAGCTGCAGTCCAATTTTTAAGAAATTACAATCAGAATCTTTTCTCCTTTCTCAAGGCTAGCAGGTTTTAGCTTGGGTCATCACAGTTCTGGTGAGCTCAGCTAAGCTCACTACTGTTTAGACATAGCAGGAGACAAGATGGACTCAAATTGAGGATGTTCCATCAAGTTTTAAGTACTGTTGTGTGGCAGCGTTTTGAGTTTCCAATTAAGGAAGAAAATGGAAAAAGACAACTGACAAGACAAAAACTGTGCTGACAAAGTATTATAAGAGAGCCTTGCCTTACAGGTAACATAGGCATGTATACTTGTACTGTAGATGTATACTCTACCATTTTTTGTTTTGTTTATTTACTCCTCAGGCTTATTTTGATCTAAACTGTCATTAAAAAGGTTTTAAATTGACCTTAAAGAAACTACACCCCGTCTTATAGTTGTTTTTGTTTTCTCTAAGAAATAAAAAAAGGGATTTTTTCTCAGTCGTTATTGTCTTCATTCAGTTTTTTTTTTTTTCAAAAACATGGTGATAATTTTAAACCACGAACCCAGTATTGTGTATCACACTGAACCGGCATAGTGCCACGTGGCTTGTGGTTAGTAAAGTGAAGAATGGCGTGGGGCCACTGTTGGCAGCCTTGGAGGAGGCAGATCCCTTCCAGTTGAAAGTGTCTCAGACAGCTCAGCCTGAGTTAAAAATAACTCAATTTGAAATTGGAAAACCAAATTCAAAATTAAAAAAATCTTTATAATGCAGAAATTATTATATGAATTGTATCCATAGATTATAGGGTGTCTTTCTGTTCAGACCCAGCCATTATGTTTAGTTTTGGTTCTTTCTTCATGAATCAATGTAGATTACTTGAAACTCTGCTTCAGCATTATTTTTGTTTACCGTGCTGTATTTTAATCCTATTGCACCAGGGTTGGCAGCGCTCCAGTCTGTTTGGGGACTCTAGAGGTTATAAATTTTGGTCAGATGTGATTCTGTTATTGGTCATAAATACCCAATGTACACTTTTCCTGTTACAAATTATAAGTAGGGGAAGAAATTTATAGGCACCTGGATAGAGTCTGGCTTAAAGCTGACTGGACTTTTGCTTTACTGACTCATTTCTCATCAAGGAGGATTTATAGAAGATCTCGCTCAAGTTGATAGATTTAAACTCTTCGCCTTAATTGGTGCTGCCTGGAGCAAAGCCATGTCACCTTGTTCTATTGGCCTCCTTCCACTGACTTTGCATGCATTCACACCACCTCTGATTTTTCTGTTCCACATTCTGTCTGAACATGGGGTGAGAAGAAACACCTCTATGGATGTAATATGAAATCAATGGTAAGAGCAGTAGCCTAGATTGCACTGTGCAATGAAGCTGCATTCTATTTACCAACTACAGTTGAACTGAACTAAGATATATGTCTATGTGATTTTTTTTGCATGTTTGAAAAGCTTAATACTTTTTTTTTTTTTTTTCATATTTAGTTGATAGATTACACTCAACTTTTTGCATTGGTACAAAAGGGACATTTCATTTAGGAAATTTTGAAAAATAAAATATGTTCTTAATTACAGATTCTTTGAAAATTTGATGTAAGATTTGATAGGTCAGTGGTTTTCAACTATGTGCCATCGATGCCCAAGAGCAGCTAATTTTATTGATTAACACCTTCAACTAGAGAGGAGGACCTAACCAGTGAAATGAGTTTTGGTTGTTTTGGTTGCAATGAAAACCTGCAGAATCCTTGAGCTCAGTGGAGCATGACCGAAAACCACTGCGGTAGATTATTTGAAAATGAATATAATCGATAGTCGTAGTTCTCGTTACCATGGAGTCGAAGACATGAGTGGAGATTGATAAGCAGAGAAGGTGGGAACTTACCAGCCATGAGAAGACAGATGATGCACATGGAAAACGCGACCACCATAATGACAGGCAGCTGCACGAGGGAAAGGATTCAAACTATTAGACTTGTTACAGTGTGGGGTGCAGGTGCTGCTGAAAGAAAACATCTTGAGAACTGACCGTGAGGAACTTCCAGTCCTTCTGAACACAAAGAGGTGTAGGTCCATCCGACTCATCGAGAGAAAAGTTACCCAGAAATAGGTCAATAGAATCCTGGAATCAGAAAAAAACAAATTAACACCAGGCTGGAGTGTGTATACACACCATCTGAACATGCATTAATATGAACAGATTTTTCTCCATATTCAGAATAAATTGCGGGTGATTGAAACAGCGACACATTTCAATGTTTTCAATAAAAACATGAATCCACGCAGCACACAACTATATACTTGTAAAATTCTCATTTGTGCTTTCTCATGTTTTTCTCTTCTTTGTTGAGACTGCAATGACAAATATGGAAACTTGCATTAAAACAAAATCATGAATATTTAAACCTCATAGGCACTTTTCTGTTATGCATTAACATTGCCCACATTTTCTCTTATCTAAACCCCATGCCTTAAGAACATTCTTGCATGTTTACCATGATTTCAAGGCATCCTAAAATGTACACATAATTGGTAAAACTATTTTCTTGGCGATTTCAGAAGAAAAACAATTGTGTATTTTGCTTATCGGATGACACCCGGTGCCATCCACGATGGTGAAAACAGATCATACTTGTCTGAAGCCATCAGAGAAGTTGTTTTTGTAGTAGCGGATCATTGAGTTCCAGCCATCCATCACCAGTCCCCATTGAGTCCTCTTCCCTGTCCTGATGGGAGGGAAATTAAACGTAAATCAACCTCCATCAAACAGCAGACTGACTAGCCACACTACACAGCAGCACACATATTATACAACCGATTTTCTTTGTGTGTGTCGTGTAATGCGTCACTGTACCTTGTGAAGTCTGTTTTCAAGGCTCCGGTTCCTGCGTACTGTACAGCGCATGCATTAGCATTGTCAGCCCATGCTAGTTAGAGAGCACACACACACAGAAAACAGTGCGGGGTGAGGTCAGACATTACAGTTGATTCTTCATTGGTTCAGCCACTAATCGTACCGGTTGTGCAAAGGATCAACCATAGAGAGGCGGTTACCGTTCTTGTAGATTTTCTCAAAGTCAGCCTGTTCTTCAATTCGCTGGCCCACGTTCAGAACCCCCATCCTCTGTGGACAGTCATTCATAAAACATGTATGAGTAGGTGAGTAAGATTCAGGGTTCTCACTGAGGCCCTGTAGATTCCATGGCTTTCCGAACCAAGTCAGAGCTCTTCTGTGACATAAACATGGTCTTCCTGGTTTGTTAATGTTTTTGGGTGAAGAGTTTGGTTACCACTGCAATTGGGCTGAAAAACCATCTATGCAATGAATGGGCCTCATTCACGAAACGTGTGTACCATCAGATTTGATAGTATAACGCTAGTACGAACGCTTCTACAAACATAGTCGGATTCATCATTTTGTTCGTATCTGAATTTGTTCGTTTGGTACGATCAAATCCTACAAGTGTTTGGAAACATGCAGGAAGGCTCTTAGAACAGCTTATTCTTTATGAAAAATCCATTACAGTAGTGCCAAACCTCAACAACAACAAGATGTTTCAGTGGCCTTGTAGAAAATAAAGACCTAATAGGCTGAAATGGCGTATTTGCCGAACTGTCCTCGTTCTTAACAATACAAGATTATTCAACTTGTAATGGGTTGATCACATGGACTGGACGCCTTACAAATACATACAAACGGTGTGTGTTTCTGCTGAAACAGCATTGACAGCGTTAATACTTTCTTGCCATGCTTTACTTTTATCAGTTCTTGTGACTCCGCTGCTGATGCTTCTGAAAACTCTGTTTTTTTTTTTCTCATGCACGCAACACTTCCATTTCGGACTCCGCCAAATTCCTCTTTTTTCCGTCTTTTCCCTGGTTTCCTTGCACACGACCCTTCAGTCTGCAGTCAGCTTCAACAGGCACGAGCATCCAATTTATGAACGATCGGCATTCATCATATATACACCTGTTCTACAAACAAATCGAGCTTTCCCGCACGTTTCATGAATCCCATGTTCGTGTTTTAGTACACACACACACATACGACAAATCTACGAAAACGTTCGTGAATGAGGCCCAATGAGTGCAACAATAAAATAAGCTCACATTTCTAGATCACCAAAATCACAAGCAACTGAAGTGTGAGAAGTTCAGAGCCAGGGTGCCAATTTTCGGTGAGCATTGAATGGCCATGTAAGAGAGAAGTGCTAGGAAAAGAAAATAAGAGCTATGAGGAGAGGTAGAAAGGATTTTTTCAGCGTGAGTAGAGGTGAGAGGATACGACTCAGTGGGGAGACGGTGGTGAGGTACTTGTTGAAAATATGAGTTCTCAGCCAGTGATGTAAGATGGGGTGTGACCCTGCTGTTCTGACTGGAGTGGGAAGGTCATTCCACCATTGGGCAGTCATGAGGGAAAAGAGTGGAGACCAAGTGAAGCGATGACCAGGCTGGGCGGGGAAAGAGGGGCTAAGTGGCTAGTGGTAGCAGAACCATGAGCTGGTGTTTGGAGATATGGGGTCGCAGATCCCTTCGCAGCCTTGTACACCAGCACCAGGGTTTTGAATTTGATTTGAGCAGCCACAGGCCACCGGTGGAGGGAGCGTGGGAGGGGAGTGACATGAGACAATCTGGGGAGGAAGAAGTCAAGTTTATTTATACAGCGCTTTGTCATGAACAAGCCTCAAAGGACTTCACAGGCCTAACTAGGTCGGGCTGATAGACACACAGTTGATGCAGAGTGTAGACAGCAGAATGCATAATGCCGAAGCAGAAGGCTGTAGCGGCCTAACGCCTCAGGGGACTTTTCACGCCTAAGTCAGCTGAAAATCAATCAATTGTGACAAATAAGATGTTACAGAATACACAAAAGCACATGAAAACAGAGTAACAGGTTGAAGAGACACCGCCAGCCTAAGGCCTCTATGAAGACAAGGAAAACCTCCCAGAAAACCCTATAGGAGAAAAATGGAAGAAACCTTGGGCGGGGCAATTCAAAGAGGCATCCCCCACCAGGACAGCTGGGCGTACATTAGGTGCCAAAATATAGTACAGCTCATAGTTCTGCGTATAGATCAATTGAATAGTTCAACATCCTTAGTCAACCAGTGCGGTGTGTGTAGTGCAGTGTCCTCAGTCGACCAGGGGCCAAATAGATTGGTGTATATAGTTCAGGTGTTCAGAACCCACATCACATCCCACTTCGGCCTGGGGCCTGCATCCACACTCCATATCAGCCAGGGTCCAGCACCCACGTCCACCTCCAGGGAGGGTCACTGTTATTGTCAGGTGCCTGAATGGAAGAGGGAAGACACACATACAGCTAGGCTCAACACTGATCACACACGCCAGCACACACAATCATTTACACATTCACTCAGACAAATCAGTTGTATTGACGTGGTCGGGTCAAGAGGTCGCCCTAGGCCAGTATCCATCGGCCAATATCCTGGAAAGGGTATCGAAAGAGGGAGTTGGTTCCAGAGGAAGGGAGCTCGATAGGAAAACGCTCTGCTGCTTGCTGATTTCTCCTTTACTCTCGGAACAGAAAGGTGGCCAGCATCCTGTGAACGAAGGGCCCATGGGGCTACAGAAGGGACAATTAGATTTAGCTCATGCAGAGTTATATATGTTAGCAGAAGTACTTTGAAGTCAGGCCAAAATAGGTGTTGTGCGATGAAGTGTTCTAGTTTTGGTCAATTTTCTAACAGCAGCATTTTGAACAAGTTGGAGGTTTTTAAACACTGGAGATCGTCAGGTCAGAGAGTAGAATATTGCAGTAGTGAAGTTTCAAGGGCAATTGTTTGCAATATTGCGAAGGTGGAAAAATGCTACCGTTGTGATATTTTTGATGTGGGAGTCGAGAGCGTAGGATCGAACGCCTAGATGCTGTGGGACTCTGGGTAATAAGGCGGCCGTCAAGCTTCAGGACAATGTCTGTGAAGAGAGAACTCTGTGGCTTTGAGCCAACAGTTAGCCTCTCTGTTTTGTTGGCATTTAACAGTAAATAATTTAGTGAGAAAGACAGAAAAACATCCCGTTTAGCTCAGGTAAGCACTTTCTTTTCAGTGGGTATTAAGCTAGCCTGTTTGATATTCTCATCCTTCCTCTGTCTTCATGTGATTATAATCTCACACTGCTGTCTAAAAATGAAGCTGTAGCCCATGTAGGAATGTAGACTACATGGTATTGTATGATGTATTGTATGATGACCTACAGCCTTGGTCATCCTGATACTCTAATACAATTCAGATATTAAAGTTCTGGCTCTTCTGTTATCTGCCAACCTAAGCATGTTGACACCCTTATCTTTCACCCTGCAGATCATCATTTCCAAAGCAGAGAAAATCAGTGGTTGCAAGATGCCCTGCATCAAAGGCAAGGCATGATTGTTTATACAAGATGAACATCGAGCGATGATTTATACTTTGCATGGTTCCTAGCGTCGTCGTTTTGAAGAGCAAGAAGGATAAGAGCCGATAACAGTCACTATGCTTTCCGATGACAGAGCTGCCAACTCTCACGGTTTCACCGTGTGACACACTCTTTTGCCTGTTTACACACGCACACACGCCACACATCCAATTTCTCACGGCAAAAAAAAAAAAAAAAAAATCCGATCTTGAGCCGAGACGCGTTCGTTCCTTTCCAAACTCCCCGACGGTAGATGGCGCTGATGAGCGCCACTGAACCCTATGTGCTGCACCCATATATGCTGCATCCGAAGTTAGCGACAGAAGAAGAGTGAGACAGCGGGAGAAACTACCTCGAGAAGTCAGATGGGAATCTAAACTCTCATCTGAGACTATACTTACAAGGTATGTTACAACAGAGCTGCCAACTCTCACGGTTTCACCGTGTGACACACTCTTTTGCCTGTTTACACACGCACACACGCCACACATCCAATTTATTAATGTAAAAATCTCACTCCAAGGTTTTTTGAAAAGTTGGCAGCTCTGCAGGTGCAGCCCAGAAATGATCATTTCATGTTTGTCTAAACATGACAAACATGAAAAAAAAAACAGTAGATGTGGACTCTATTGTTTGCTCATTTCACAACATTTTTGTCACTACAGA
>CABFOQ010052623.1:4190-17950 GCA_900660455.1 Gephyroberyx darwinii
CAGTTTTTTTTTTTTTTATTTTTTTTTTTTTTTTTTTTTTTTTACATCTTCTTACCCTGAGCGATGAAGTTCTTCTCGAACTTCTGCAGGAACTCGAGGTAGAGAAGATCGTCAGAAGTGAGGGCCTCCTCTCCCACCACAGCCTTCATTGCCTGGACATCCTTACCAATGGCATAGCAGGCGTACTGACAGAGCGGGAGAGATGGAAAGTAAGCTTCAGAATTCGTACTGGATCTGCTTCAAACAAGGTGCACAAACTATGTTCACATCACAAGAAACAGAAGAATGGGGTGACATCTCGCTACTTCAGAACGTCAGAAGCATTCAGGTGTTTTAACTTGGAATGCCCACATCCAAGATCCTAAGGTCATGTGTTGTCATTAAGTTACTTTAAAATCAACCGTAAACAAACTCCAGCAGATATTGATCGCTTCATAAGTAGAGGTGACTGTATCAGTGCAAATATAATTTAGGGTTTTATTACCTTGCGGTCATGTTTTCCGCCTGTGTTGAGGCACTTCCGCAATTCATGAAGTGTGAGATATTAAAAATTGTCACCCGTCTCATTTGTACGAGGCCGAAGTGGGAGTTTTTCCCCCAGTCGGCTGCTTGTATTTGCGGTAAATTTGACGTGACATGAAGGCAGAATGAGTCACCATTTGGAAAAGTATACAATTCATAAGCCGATACTGGTTGACAACTTGTGGCTTGAGTGCGAGTTCCATGGTAACCAAATGACCATGTTGTCATCAGCTTGACCATTTATCATCATTGTCTAGTCTTGAATCATTTATAGACCCAATATTTATTTAGACTTGACCCAAGATAAACTATGGGGAAGTGGCCAGAAATGTTACCAGCTGGTTGGAGACATCAGCATGGTCCTTCCTGGTCATCCCCTCACCGATGGCAGATTTCATCAGACGAGACAGAGAGGGCAGCACATTGATGGGTGGGTAGATCTGAAAGACAAGTATAGGATCATTTAATTGCATTATTATTAATGCAAATGTGAACTGAGACATAAGATAACACAATTTTCACAGGAATACCTTTAAAGGTTGTGATCACACCAGAATGGAAAATTTGTTGCATTTTTGTATTTGGTTCATTTACGTTCACACTGCCCAATTATAAGCGAACCAGGACAAAATGTACTTATAAATAGCTTGTTTATTGGACAGAGTTTTGGTAACCCCATCCCACCAGGTTACACATGCAGAAGGGTCAAACACATCTAAAGTACAATAGCATGATCGAGATAACCATCCATCCTTGCATGCTCAAGTCAAGGTAATCAGAGAAACTACACTGAATCAAGTTTAGCTTGGTGGCAAGTTGTTGAAACATTAAGCTAGAAGGGGTTTATAAAATCTAAATAGAAAATTTGTCACAATCAACGAAGTAGCAGTGAGTTAGGGGTTGCGCTGGGCATAAGCCTACAACCAGCAAAGCAGGAACAAGAGTATTTGCAGTGTCCATCCATTATTTTGCATTTTAAAGAGCTCACCAAAACGGCATGTTATCTAGTCAAAAAAACAAACTGAAAGTATTCCAATGTTTCTTCTCATCAAGGTCTTATAATCATTGCAGGGCTGTTCATGTGAAGCCATTTGGTGCGATCATTTACTTCCCGTTTGCTCATTCCCATCTGTATTGATTGAACAGTTTCCAATTGTAGGCTAAGTGTAAAAGACTAACCTATTACACCAAGTCTAATCAAAAGGCAACTACATACTTTTCCCCTACCGTATTTAAATATGCTTTCAATGCAGAGTAACATGCTTGATGTGAACATGCCCTAAAACTAACAGCACACAATATGGCATTTTCTAATCAGAGCTAGCCAAGAGACAATCTTTTAACATTTCAAGGACCGCTACCAGTTCCTAGCCCTGAGTTTGAGACACACTGCTTCAAAGGAAAGGCTTAAAAGGACTTTGAATGACTTATGAACAATACCTGTCTGTTGTGCAGCTGTCTGTCAACGTAGACCTGACCCTCAGTGATGTACCCAGTCAGATCAGGAATGGGATGAGTGATGTCTGTACGAAAAGAGACAAAAAAAATGCCCCTTAATGCATTTAATCACTTCTCATCCAACAATCAATCTAATATTTAGTGAGCATTTGCGGATTACAATGGAATAACAAAACACTATTGAACTAGTCTTTGTCACTTATACATATATTCACCCAATTTTATCATCTCTGGGGTGGTGGTGGGGGGCACTCATTTGGCAGGCATTAAACCAATATTATTTTTGGGAACAATTCTAAACCGAATTTACCTGAGCGTCTTAGTTTACAGACCTTTACTCTAAATCAAGAGCCCCAAATCTAGCACTTGGGAACACCAGCGGTGTTTAATAAAAGCCGACACAATCGCCTCCCTGTCATGCTGCAACGGGGGACTCCTGTTCAACTAGAAGGAGGAGGCTCTTCAGACACGTTGCTATAGTAACGGCAGGCATCAAAAATGTCTCTTCTGTCCATTTCAGACAGCTCCTCCAGCCATTCCAACGACAACTCACCAAGAGGTTGAGGCATTTGGGACGGAAAATACAAAACAATATATAGATAACCTTCATGAAAACAGTGATATCAAACAGATAGATTGGACTGAAAACAAAGTAGGAAAAATATTATCAAATGGTAATTGTGTCTTATGGAAAGCCCTTAACCTACATTGATTCTAATCTGACAGTTTGACTATTATTATTATTACTGTTATTATTATTATTATAATTATTATACATTTTTTGACAAGGAAAGGGAAAGTTTTTTTATTGAATATTGCCACCAAATATCAGCAGTTTAAATGCAAAAATATATTTCGGGAAAAAAAACTATGACTATGTATATATGAAATTAAAATCTCATTGTTAAACTAAAGAGTAGAAATACAAACAAACAAAATATGCATTAAAATATTCCTTTGAAATGCATTTGTTAGTAATACATGACCATGCTCTAAACAAGGATAAAAGGTTGTAATTCTATGGCTATTGCTCTGACCATCGTTGGGCATGGTGAGGATGGGGATCTGGGTGATGGAACCGTTCCTGCCCTCCACTCGGCCGGCACGCTCGTAGATGGTGGCCAGATCGGTGTACATGTAGCCAGGGAAGCCACGGCGGCCCGGTACCTCCTCCCTGGCAGCAGACACCTATGGGTAGGGAGTGGGGGAACGTGGGCAACATTGGTAGTGGTTAGAAACATGACAGATTTTAGGGCCAAAAGGTTGTCAAAAAGAGATTGGTAGAGATAGCAATTACATAAATAAAAGTTTATGCATGGTAGAGTTTGCTTTTTTTTGTATTATGATTTTTTTCACTTAAGGTTAGCGCATTTCTCATTCACAAAGAATCATAGATAGATAGCGCTTTTTACCTCTAATCTCAACACGAAATAAAAAGAACACAATACCAACATAAAACATTCACTGTTAGAGAATCAAAAGATGCATGGTTAACTGCCTCTGTATCTTGCAGATGCCTGGCAAACTGTTCTGTTATCAGGCCCTCTTAAAAAAAAATGACCAAAAGCAAATCCTTGTTCCAACAGTGAAGTGAATTCAAAACAGGAGGGAAAGAAAAATGCATGCCATTCATCCTTGGATCCAAAGGTTGAGGGGTGGACCAAACACTTGTGAACTGTGGATTCAATGCAAAACTCAACCTTCGAACATGTGAATGGAAACAGAAGTTAAATGTTAATGTCCTCCTGGGTCTTTCTAAGTGGTGAAATACCCAACAAGCTGCCTGAGTCTTCACCGATGCTTTATTGGCGCGGCGCGCATACGCGCCAAGGTTATGGACAGCGAATGTAAGAAGGGAAACGCTCTTTCACGTGCGCATACACCATTTAAAAAAACGGCATTGTGCTGCCAGCATACCGTACAACATAAAAGGATTATTACAGGGACATAAAAGAGAGTCGAGAGGGCCCGACTCCTCATCACAAAGACAAAGAGAAAGGAGGGCAGTGGGGGGAGAAAAAAAAAAAAAAAAAAGACCCTTTCCTTAAAGAGCCAAGCTGAGGAGAATAATGAAGTTAAGGTATTTCCTACAAGGCTGAAGGACACATTATGCTCCCTTTCAGCAAAGGACACGAGACATTAGTGAGTCTATGGCCTATCTGCCAACACCTCGCCAGATGTTTGGCATTGGTGTGTGTTATGTTTACAAGCTAATTTTGGCATTGCCAATGCTGCGAGATTCTTCAGAGGCGATTCAGAGCATACTGCATCACGCAGAGCTTATTATTGGATCTCCTGAGCATGCGTTACCTGTGTAGCATTTTCTGCAATTTGCTTGCGTTTCTGATCAACCCCATTCTAGACACAACATCTGAGTCCTTGTGAAGGGACTGACTAAATTAAATATATATGTATATTGCCTATGGTGTCTTTATATGGTCTCCTGCCTGTATGCATTTGTCTAGTATATGTATTCAGTGTGTATAGTAAAGCTCCATCCCTGTACCCTTCCTTCTCCCTGTCACCCCATAAACATCCGCATTATTCTAGCTAGCGACTATACTAGCTAGCTACTATACTAGCTAGCAGGCAACTATACTAGCTAGCTAGAATATGGTCATGCTAATATTCCCCCTCAAAATCAAAACAAAAATAGTACAGCGTTTCACGTGTTTGTACATGTTGAGGTATCTTCCTAATCAGAACGCTAAATTGAACACTGTTTTTGAGACATTTATTCCTGTATTCTTTCAATTAAAGACTACAGGGAATTTGGAAACAATTTCGGGAAGCAAGGAAATGTGGCAATCTGATTGGCTGTTGATGGCCGATGACTGACAAGCTTGTTCACCATTCACACATTGGCCGAGTTCCCCTGGTCACTCAGCTCTATAGGACATGAATGGACTTCCGGTGACTTGTTGACTATGTTGCTTGAAGTGTGAATGCACAGTAAGAGTGAAGTACAACATGCATAATGGGCACATCATTAAAGCATGCCTAATTGACTTCTCTTGGTGGACAAAACTGCTAGATTCTACTTTGGGTTTCTGGGACCAGTTTTGAACTACACACATGTAGTCATTTCAAAGCAGAAACTTGGACAAATGTGTGTCCTAGCAGCGAGAGATTACTTGGTAGTCGTACCTCTCTCAGAGCCTCGGCGTAGGAGCTCATGTCAGTCAGGATGACCAGGACGTGTTTCTCACACTGGTATGCCAGGTACTCTGCCGTAGTCAGTGCCAAGCGTGGGGTGATGATGCGCTCGATGCTGGTTGGAAGAAGAGAAATTGCTCTAACATACACTCGAAATCCGAAACTAACACCCGGCAAGTGTCAAATGCCGGTAAAGGTTTTTGGTGGATAGATCAGTAAGGGGTCACCTGCCACACTGGATGGTAACTCTGAGATAATATATACAGTCTTTGGTCTTTGCCTGTTCTTGGTCCATGGTCAGAGACAGTGTATGGTGGCCAGCAGGGACAATCAAATCAAAGCAAAGCAATGGCTCTGTAGCAAACAGAATCATGATTGGCTGCCTGTTAGGCTGGCTCTACACAAAGGGCTAGTATACTATGACATACTTGTATAAAAAAAATGACATTTTAATGAAAAATGTATATTAATTATTTTGCCCAGTAAAAATTATTATTGGCAGGAAACTTTGGCTTTTGTGCAGGTGAGCCAAAAAGTTAATTTCAGACGTATCATTGGAATATCATGCACTTGAAATTAGCATGCTGTGCATATGCAAATTGTTGCTTTCACTTCGCGAGAAGCTTGCTGACAGAATCTTACGTGGGGTCGTTGGCCAGGTTCAAGAAAAGGCAAACGTTGTCCATGGAGCCATTTTCCTCAAAGTCTGACTTGAAGAAGCGGGCGGTCTCCATGTTGACCTGAGGGACAAATAACATACGTTAGAATAGACAGGCGCCACAATGGAAGGCCTTGGACCATTCTGACAAAAGCCTTAACATATTACCTCTGCCTACGGACAACAAAATAGCCCCCCCCCCCTTCAGTGAGGCTTTGCCTTTGAAATACCACAATGCATCAGGACACATTCAATACAAGGGCTACAGTGCAGCACAATTATTCTGCAGCCACAAGTCACGCTCTGGGTAAACATATAGCTTGTTGCACGTAAACACTTCTTACCATTAATCAGATGCTTTGTGGCGACTAAAATGCATAACCACGCGTAAATCCCTATTCACACCGCTCTTCCAGTATCCAGTGCTAGACTTAGCACAATGGGGTTAATTGGCGAAGAAGTGGAAGAGGGATGGATTAGGGTTTCTCGAGTAATGTGTGAGTGTTTGCCTTTGCTACAGGTCAACCTGTCACAGTCGTGGCATTAGAATAGAGAAGAGGAGCAGCTGAGAAGGTGAGAATTTGATACTGCCGGGCTGATCGTGTTAAAGGGCCTGCTGAATTAGTAACCTGTTGACGGGGCCAAGGGATCTGCTCAGAGGTGCAGAAGTAACAAGAGGGACTTAAATGTTAAATCACCAAGTGAATGAGAAACGGGGGAGGGGGGAGGGGGAGAGGAGACAGGGTGTCACGTCAGGGTTAAGAGAGGGGATTAGCGTTGCATACTGGCAGAAGAAAAAAAAAAGGTGCCCATTAATCGCTGCAGTTCGCTCTCACCCCCATGGCTGCGAAGACGATGGCAAAGTTGTCAGAGCTGTAGTCCATCACGTCCTTGGACTTCTGCACCAGGCCGGCCTGGCGACATATCTGGGCAGCAATCTGAAAGGAGGAAACACAGGGTTGGAGAATCATGAAGGTGCAAAGTTGACATGATAAAAGTTAAGACAACAAGGCCTTTCGGAAATGTTTGGGCATCAGCAAACCCTGCAAATGTGTGCTTACTGGATCATGCTGTGTGTGTGTGTGTGTGTGTGTGTGAGTGAGAGAGAGAGAATGGTCAACTTCATGTCTACATTTCTGGATGACTATGAGTCGATGACCAATATTGTTTTTTGAACGCCGATACCAGTATTGCAGGATAGAAACTGCCGATTTTGTGCCAATATTCAGTAGCTTTAAATTGCACTCATTTCCAATTGGTTCCCTTTGTGTGAGCCGGGTGAACGGTTTGTGCACTGGGGCAATGTGCAAGAGGAGAGGAATTTCACGCTTATCACTTAATGTAATGGCCGCTGTGTGTTGATCTAGCCTGACCTCTCCGTGCACCCTGAGCAGAGACACCTGGCCCATAGAGGCAACTGCCGCACGGATGACCTCTGACATCTGGTTAATGAAACGAACAAGCTGGGTTTTTAACACTGTTCCAGTGGCACGACAAGTGGGGCTGCCATCATTAGGCGGACAAGGCGCCCTGTTTGGCTGCTTATACTGTAGGACGAGGCTGCGATGTGTCTTTCCATTCAAACCGCCCCCCTTTTGATCATGCATGTTCAAACTGGGGAAGAGAATGGGGTTGACGGGCTTTATTGACGCTCAGAATGCAGTTGCTGATTAAATAAAGTGATGCTGAGGCAGCTTTGTTTAGCAACAAGTAAGAAAGAAATGAGCCATCCAGTTTCTGAGATAAAACCTGAACTTATTTGAACTTCAATGTGGCTGCGTAGCTCCGACCGCCACCATAAGACTGAGTGTAGGGTTGTCCTTTGTTTAGGCCTATAAGGTCATTACGAGGCTGCTTGCAAACGCTGATGGCTGGTGACAGGACAGCCACCTCAAGCGTTAAGAGCCTCATGGTTTGGGCTACTGCTCAGTGCCATTCACACGATCGTCTAATGCCGTTCTCGCCACCACCATCTTATTGGTTTAATTCGACCAGTGACCAGTTCAACAGCGGGGCCTCACTAGGCCGTCGCATTCTCTTTTTCTTACTCTCCAACAGTAACTGGATATACAGTTAGCGATTCAATACGGGAAAGATATCTTTGGACAGGTCAAGGACTTGTCTTGAATTGTGATCTGTTCACATCGGTTCAAAGTTAAACAAACACAAATGCAATTTCTGAATGGAGCCTTGTCTTTTATGTCAAAGGGCTATAGGTCTGGCAGTCATAAAAAATTTTGGAATATACTTTCAGCATTTTGAGAAAAGTAACGACCCTTCTGATTTGTGTAAATGATTGCGGAAGTGAAGAGAATGATACAAGGGGTCAATGTGTGTGTCTAAATTCTCTTTCCAGCTGAAGAGGATCCAGAACAGGCAACAGCTGATCATTCTAGAAGTCTCAATTTACTGTGAGTGCTGCAGCAGATTGAATCAATTTTGTTTCCCTAAATACAATAACGTTTCCTCTGTGGTCACTTCACTTGACTTGGGACCATTTCTGAAGCTGTCATATTATGAAATAACCTCCTCGACACAGATTATTTGCATCCAGCTGGAAATAACAGATCACTCTCATTCTTTGAGTACAACCTGATCATCTTTGTTTAAATTCCACTTGGCCAAGATACATTTCTCTGAGCGGCACAGTTTCCTTTAACAACTAAAACAGGCATCTTATTGGAACAAAAAAATTGTTGGGCTAAAGCTTTGCTCTGAGGGTCTTGAAGTACCATCTCCGTATGCAGACGCTGAAAGGAAGTACAACTCAAACAGCGGTCACTTGACGCTGACTCAAACTCTTGACATGTTTCCACTGTGAGGAGAGAACAGAGACAAAAATATACAATATTTTCTATATTTAAATATACTCCAAATAGAGTACAGGATTCTGCAGTTAGATTGTAGTACTCAGAGTTGTAAAACATTTTATAAAATCACATTCAAATTATATTGTACTTGTATTGCATTCAAATTTGTGGTGTAATTGACCTTTTTGGTATAGCATTTTCCCTCAACCTGCCTCGTCTACTTCAGTTAGTGATTTCCTACATGTCCCAGAAGGCTTTTTGCTAACCCCGGCGCATATCAGCGAACTAGTAACATGAACGTTAGTAGGCTAGTACCACACGCTAGTAAAGACTTCTATCTCGTAACGTTGAGCACAAATCAACCGAATTACGCTACAAATGTAAACTACAAAGATGTTTCAACATGTTTTCATGACAAAAACGACAAATGAAGTAAAAATTGATGCAAAGGGAATTGTGTTTATTGTTCATGGTGTGCGCCGCTATATTGCTGACGTCAGGTGTGTTTATATCGGCGAACTCAGACCAGTTGGATCTTGCCCAAGTTTCCGACTAGGAATTCCAACTTGAATTACTGTTCTATTGCATTTTTCCGTGTCAGAGGTAGTTTTTTCCCACTTCCAAGTACAATGGATTGCACCATTACTCAACATACAAAATATCTTGGCTGCACTGCATTCCGGTCTATTGAGGCTACTGTTGATAAATTGATATCTCTGCCTCTTTTATAATGGATTTCTCCCTGTATGTTTAATGTCAGTGCAAAATGGTTGGTCTAGAAAGAAGCCCTTGCTCTTTGTTTCTGAGGGACTGACATTTAGCGTTGAAGTTTTAGATATTAAACTCCTCCACTTGTAACTGTGCTGGAAATATCTCGTTGACGTCACGTCAATTACGTTTTGCCAGTTATCCACGGGAATAAGAAAAGCACACCACCACAAAATGTCACCATTAGCAATTTTTAACAGTGTCAAGAGTTTTAGGGCGGAATTTTGTTTTAATAGATAGGTGTGGTATAAGGATGGCAGTGCAAGGATGGGGAGATTGTGCTTTGAAATGAGAAGATGCCCTAAACAAGCAGCGAAACATCACACTGTTATCCCTCTAGCCCACTTCTCCATTTCAGCCAGACACACTGTGCACCGCAGGGACTAAACAATTATACCTCCACCTATTAGCATTATTCATTCAGACTGACTGTCAAAACACAGGCAGACACACAGGCATTACTTGGCATAAATCCAATTAGAAATCCCCAGGGCAAAAAAAATGTAGATTACTGAGGAGAGCATTGTCATGTTGCCAACAGGCCACGGTTGCTTTGTGGGAGAACAACCTTATTGTATCTTAATAGGGTCCTGAGTCAATGATGTTAGACACCAATTCACACTGTTCTAACAAGTACAAAGGGAGAGGAAAATATAGGGACAGACTACTGCCACTTGATCACTGCTAATACTGATTCCTAATACTGATTCCAAGTACTATAATTTAGGCATCCATTCTGAACCATTACTTTTACTCAGCAACATCAATCATTCATTTGGGTTCATTTGGCAAAAACAACTGAGACATAATACATTTTTTCGTGATACAAATCTAATGTCATGTCAAAGTTGCGTTGATTACTGATGTGTTCATTTGGTATTCAGGAATCTCTGATACTGATACCTCATTTTACTCTGCAATTGCCACATATCTGATATCAGTATTGGCATCAGTGCACCCCTAATAAAATATGAGGCCAAGGGCAAGCAGCACATGTACCCAAGTTGTTAGTAATCAGGGAGTAATGTAGCAAAATACTTTGATTTTCAGGATCAAAGCTTGCTCTCCTTGTAGAAATTCATATTTGTAGCATCATTTTTGTATGTTCTTCTCTCTCAAATCCCACGGACCTGTATGGTCTGGTCTCACCTCATTGTGGGGCAGCCCAGCAGCAGAAAAAATGGGGATCTTCTGTCCTCTGGCAATGCTGTTCATCCCATCGATGGCCGAGATGCCAGTCTGGATCATCTCCTCTGGGTAGATGCGGCACTGGGGATTGATAGGCTGGCCTGCACAACACAGAAAAGAGGAAGAGTTTCAGCTAAAAATGAGACCTTTTCCTTGTTGATTTGTAACAGGGTGTCTCCAAGTTCCATCAACTTAAATTTAAGACGTTTTTAATGCAACCAACATGAGAACAACTGCAGACCAATCAGAATATGGTCTGCATGACTGGAATAATTTCTCAATAGAAGACCAGCGCACCAAAACACCAAAATATTTTTAAGACATTTAAAATGGAATTTACCTGTTTTGAACTTAATGATTTCACTGTATTCAAGAGTGTTTAAGGCCTTAAGTTTAGATAATATAACATTTTAAGACAACATTTAACAACATTTGACATTTTAAGACTTTTTCAGGACCTCTAGGCACACTATATAAATTAAACACAGCAAGTCACTACCCATTTCATAAATTGTTCTAGCTGTCCATTGTGGTGGGACTGTATTGGACGAAAGGGTCCAATAAAAAAAAACTGTGTCCTTCCTATAAGCCTTCTATCCTTTAAAAAAATAAATCTATTACATTCTTTGTGAGTGTAAAGCCACGGCAATGAACTGCCTACAGTCTCTGGAAGTCAAAAAGAGGGATAAAAGAAACACTGTTTGAAAAGACATGGAAGCAGAGGGCAGCTTTGGGGTTTGCAATCAGAAAACTGAGTAGGTAGAGGGTACCCATGCTACCACATCAATGAATCCAACATTCAAATGCACAGGGCAAGGCACAGAATTGGACGCCAACCAAAAACATATTATTAGGGCTGTAATCAAGAGCGAGCCCGAGACAATGTCAAGACCACATCCAAACGGGGTCAAGACCGAGTCAAGTCTGACTCCAGAGCAGATTTGAGTCCTATTCGAGGACACACTGCTTTTGTAATGCTCCCAAAAAAGTATTTAACTTACACAATATTTCAATATACCAAAGAAATGGGAGATGAAGTGGTGCCTTTTCTTTATATTCACTTAGGAATTCTATTGGAAGCCCAGAGGGTTTTGTCGTGTCTCCCCCTATCACATCATTAACTTGAGAATCTGAGTTCCTCCCTATGAACATCTTAATCTATTTCATAGTATACAACAGAAAAGTAGACTGACATTAAATCAGTAACAGGTTCAAACTGAACTCAATCAGCATCAGAGTAGTTATAACTTCAACTATGTTATCCCAAGATGCTTTTTAATGTAGTCTTGGAAGAGCAGTCCATTTGGGCTAAAAGAGATCCTAATAGAAGAAAGAAAAAAAAGCAAGAATCATCAAGTTATTCTGTGTCAAGGTCTTACCCATGATGTCCAGATAGTCCTCAGCCAAAACAGTGGGCCCGCGGTCAATGGGCTTGCCTGAGCCATTGAAAACGCGTCCTGTAAAGAGAGGGAAGATGATTTTCTCCCTTTAAGCAAAGTATAAATTCTGTTTGTCATTTGTTAAATAACAAATATGTCATTCGTTGGGAAGTTGACTCAAATCTCATTACTAAAAAAAACCCCACCAATGATATGAAATTCATTAGATGACACTTCGAACCAAAATCTGATCCATTATGTTTTGTGTCACACTCTAAACAGATAAAAGCAGCTCTGATGGCTCTTGTGGAGTCTACAAGTAACATTTTAAATTCATGGCCATGATTAATGATGCTTCAGTGACAAAAGCAGGCTTACTTTCTACTCCTATTCAAATATATGTAACCTTGTGCTTTACTGAGATGATCATACTGATTGAGACATTCGGGAACATTAAGAAAAAAGGTCAGGCATCGAGCTCCAAGGTTCAATTTAGTGATTTGTCACTCTTACCATTTACTAGACAGCCTCCAAAAAATTAGGGAAATAAAGATATTGAAGGGTAATATAACACAATATACAGCATTCAGTATACGTTGAAAGCACAGCTAATAGCTTTGATACTGATTGGGTATTTCCGTCTTTGTGTTAGACAGATGGAGGGATGAGAGGGGGGGACTGTGATAAAAGCCCAGATGTAAGAGCAGCTCTTAAGAAAAGCCTAATTGTGGATTAATCAGAGGAGGATTTCACACTTTCTTCCCCGCCACTAGGGATGGGTACCGAGACCCGGTATTAAACGGGCCCCGGGGCTAAATTATTAAAGACCGTAGTATCGATAAGCTCCAACATTATCGGTTCTGCTCTCAGTACTGGAGAAATTAAGAAAATAGATTTCCTATTTATTATTGCTACCTTTTATCTCACGAACTCAGTTTCTAATTTGCAATAAGATTAAGACATTCGTCTATGATGTATTTTTGCTATTCCCAATCCAGAAGAGAGACCTCTCTCTCGGAGCCTGTGTGCGAGGGACACACCCACACCCACACCCACACCCACCCACACCCACACCCACACCCACACCCACACACACACACACACACACACTCACACAGACAGACATGACCAGCATCAGTGGACAGGAGCAGGTAGACCAGGAGAACAGGACATGTAGGCAGGATGCTAGTTCCCATCAGGACCCTGAGCTATGAGCTAACTGGTCTATCCTTGCTCTAAGAAGAGACTGAGCCACTCCCTCAGGGCTGGTCCAATGATAGAGAGAATAAATGGTTTTTAGCCTTGACTTAAAGACTTGGATAGAGCCAGCCTCTCTGATTGAGGCAGGCAGACTGTTCCAGAGATAGGGAGCCCGGTAAGAAAAGGCTCTGTTACCTGCAGGTTTCTTTTTGACTGCTGGGATAGACAGGTAGCCAGCGTCCTGAGATCTGAGGGCGCGTGGCGGTTTATATGGTTTAATCAGATCTGATAGGTAGGACGGTGCCATCCCATAATGATTTATATGGAAGTAGAAGCACCTTGAAGTCACAACTGGCCTGAATTGGTAGCCAGTGTATTGAGGATAGGATGGTGTTGTAGAATCTAATTCAGAAAACCACATGTTTCCATGTGACATCTGTAGCTTAGATTGGTTCTCTGAGAGTAATCCTTTCATTGTTTTATTATCTCCTGTTTCTGGGTTACTCTTGGGTCAGTCTTAGGTCAGCAAATGTCCTCCCTCACCTTGACTTCTTTCTGTTTTTATTGCTTTATTACCTTAGTTATTTAGTGTTTTAGTGTTTAGTGTTTTTTAGTGTAGTT
>CABFOQ010052624.1:0-25816 GCA_900660455.1 Gephyroberyx darwinii
GTCATCGGTCCCCATTTCCCGCACTTCGAAAGACAAGACTGGTTGTCTTGGTTCCATGAGATACTGATTCCTGTCCTCCCAAGTTTCACTCTGGTGATGCTGCAAAGCGCAACCTCAAACATCAACTGCACAAACTACCATGTAATGTGAGTCTATGTACATTTACTCTTTAATCAAATCTTCAGACTTTTTATCCAAAGCTTTCGCCAACTTCTTTTAAACAGCTACTTGTAAAAGTTAGCTAAAAAGTTAGCTAAGAAGTTTGCTACCGTTCATCTATTTTGTATATTGATTTTGATTTTGACATACTGACATTGATTTTTTTCTTCAGGACCACCAGTTATTGGTCTTAATTTTTGATTAATTGAGGTGTTATTAAATATTTCCACCAATATTTTTTTTTCTTTGTGTAGAGTCATCTTTTACTCATTCTCAACACCTGAACATTAATAACACTGCCCTTCAAAAAGTAGAGTCCCCTTACGACTTGCAAACATTAGCTTACTAAAATGATGTTAAATATATTTGTTTTCATGTTTTATTTTTTCCTGTGATGGCTTGCAAGTTTATTTTGTTTAAATATTAACAATCAAAAGAGACTGACCCTCGTTAGCTCCCACAATTGGTGTTTCTTTCATGTGAGAGTGAGACTGCAAAATATCTAGTCTTGTGTCTGACCAGTGGATTAATGTTATACATTTACATCTGCCCATCATCTCCATATGAGTAGCTTATTTTCTACACATACAAATAAAAATAATGATATCAAGTTAATATAATTTTGAATTCTTATATTCTGATAATATTGAAGTGGAGATTTATTTAAAGAGTGTGCAGTTCTTTCACCTCATTATATTTTATCTATTAAGATATTTGGTAAATAGAGAGTGACACATAGGAGGATGCACAGTAGAGAAAGCTCTGTGGCAGTTCATAAACCAAACTATATCAACAATTACAAGCCAAAGGGATGGCTGATTCTGCTGACTTGAGACAGCCTGCTTTCAGAATCCAAATGGTATAACCAAACAACTATATCAAGAGAATAGCTGAATACAAATTTGATGCCACTGTCACAATCTTAATTCCAGAGTCAAAGGATTATCCAACACCTTCAACAGAATGACACCACCCAGAAGAGAGGAAATGGCCCTGGGGCTTTTGGCATATCTGAAGAAATCCGCAGATGGTATTAACAGACCAGATAAGCACATGACAGTAATTATAATGACCCCGAGAGCATCCACAGGGATTTTTCTGGATTAGGGTACTTTATTAGGTAAAAAACAGATCTGAGTGTGAGAGAGAGTTGCCTATATTCACAGGTATTGAGTAAGTTGTCTTAGAATTCACACAAACATATATGAATACGAAATTGTTTGGTATTCCCCTTTGAGGATTAGGAAAGATGCTCTGTACTCCAGTCAATGTCATACGAAAATAGCAATGTATCTTACAAACAATTTCTTACTTTCATTTCACAGTAAGTGTCCTAATCTTGAACCCTTTTTCTCTCAGCTTGTAGGGGCGGGATTGAAAATGATGCTGATTGGCTTGAGGTCAATTTGGGTCCATTCTCTGCGCACACAACATACATGGATCTAAAATATTTCAACATTACTGGGGTAAAGTGTTTGTTAGGTCTATTACAATAGTTCTAAATACAAATATTAGATTCAGGACGAATGATATTTACATTTTTATTTCTATATTCTAATGTGTAGCTCAGACGATGTTAAAATTGCTCTTTGTTCTAAATCCCTCTCTTAGGTGACAGCACTAGGCTCTCTCTCTCCAAATCAGAAAGCTGAGTTAATTCTCGAACCAAACAACCTGTCAAATGAAACTCTTGTGAGGCTTGTATTCACACACCTCACTGAGCCCTCACGTGTGGAAGAGTTTGGTTTTTTCTTTGACACATTTGTTAGCAGGGCCGAAGAGGTGGGTATTTTTAACCACAGTTATAATACTACTTACTTTTTTTCATTGCAAACATTGCACGTTTGGCAAAACTACAAGAGGTTTGGGTATTTAGGTAATATAGTGTTATGTCTTCTCTTTCACCAAAATGTGTCCCCCAAGCTCAAAAAGCTATGCATTCCTTTTGCTTACAAATCCAAAGGTACCCTCTCACAGAATGTTCTTTTTTTCTAGCAAAACTTGACAACCATTGACCCGGGAACGCGAGACATAATCTTTAACCTGACACTCATGGTGCTTGCCCCAAAACTCACCACACTAGATGTTGAGGGATTCAAGTTGTGGTTCCAGGACTACCTGCCTCTGTTCCTCCCCAGCATTCACGCAGGAACATTTGAGATTATTCCAAGAAACATCAGCTGTGACTCCTATCAAGAAATGTGAGTGAAAAAAAAGTTGTTTTTTATCATGTCTTACTGAACTGAATTATTCATGGGTAAGAGAAGTGTGAATAGAGGATGTTTTCTTTTCTTAACAGCATCAAGGGGTGCAACAACGTCTTTACCCATCTCTCCCTGAGGCAGACCCGACAAGTTTTCGTCTTCACCAGGAATTATTTAGGGAGCCATACTTCCGCAGGTAAATTGACATGCACTTATCTCTTATTTGTATTTGTGTGTGTGTGTGTGTGTGTGTGTGTGTGTGTGTGTGTGTGTGTGTGCATATAAGCATATTTGTATATTTGGTGCAAGGCATGTTTAATTTAAAGATTGAAGAGGTTTTTGTTTCCAAGGTTTCTCCTGTGTCGAGTCCGTGAATGATGACAAAGATTGGCTCAGAAAGAACTTCGGCCAATTCCGTACCCATGCCTCATTCATAGACTTTGTGACCCTGAAGAACAACTTCAATGGAGTGAGTCATAAATTTGTCAATGTACACATACTGTATCCTCTCTGAATAAGAATCAGCAGTGTAACACCAATTCTGGCTTCTTCTGGACCATGTATGTAAGGCATAATAGGCAAGAAACTTCAGTCTTCATGCCCACTTTTCACCCACTTCCATTTATCATACAATCATAAACCCATTCATAAGTAAGTAAATGTTTGCCGTAGCTCTTTTGATTCTGGCATCATTAATTGCATTACAAACTTTATTGAATTAACAGAGGCTGGAACTTCAACAGAAACATTTGCTAGTTGGATGAATACAGCAGTATCAATAGAAATCCTAGGGATGGTGGGGGCTCTTCCACAATGTAGTACGAGTTCACAAGCCCATCTTGGCACCAAATGTAAATGTTCTGAATTTGAAAACTATTCTTTTTCTGAAAAAAAATAATACTTGAAGTCTTATTGTGGGTTATTCTGGCCAATGTAATGCATCTGGCTGGCAGAACATAGCCATAGTCAAAGACAACACCTGATACGTTCCAGTCACATCCCTTAAACAAGAGTTGACACACATTTATCAATCAAAATTTACTTTTAAAACACTCAAAACATTAGCTAGTAAACCAAATAACCAATTACCTTTGGTTTCATTGCCAAGTTAGAAAGCATAGTAGAAGGTATTGTGTTGCATGCTATAGAGCAATGGTTCTCAATCCAGTCCTCAAGGACCCCCTGTCCAGGGGGTACTTAACTGGGTTGGGAACCACTGCTTTAGAGGTTGTCTCCTATAGAGTGGTGCAGGGATGACGTATTTTTGTAGGCCAACCCGGAAGTTAGCATCGCCCTGGTTCCCTCGACAAAAAGCCAATGGGATTTTTGCATTGGATTTTGGATTATTGCAGAAAATAAGCTCTGTGGCAAACAGAACTTTATGATACTTACACGTTTTGTTCAGCAAGATAATCTTCAGAAATGAACACCACTTTTATGATTTTTGAAGCATAAATGAAATCGCCATAAGTAAAGGCTATAAACGAACTACACCACGGTCGCATGACTTCAACGTCACCACCACTAAAAATACTGTAAATTGATAAATCTACAAGTTAGAAAGTTTGAGTTAGAATAGTTTGGAAGAGCGCGAGTATAAACACAAGCTAGAGGCGGACTAGTGAGTTACCGTGTTCAGCGTGATGACATTTAATGTCCCCGACAACCTCTGTAGTCTCATTTAGCCACTTGTTAGCAACCACCTTTTTTTAAGACACGTAAAGGCTTCAAAATTCACGTAGAACAAAATCTGAAAACCTCTTAAGCTTGTGTTAACCACAGACCTTAGACTTCAAGACGAGGGAACCGGAAGTGCAAAAATGCTAACTAATTTCCTGATTTTAGGACTCATTCCTGTTCCACTCTATTAAGGCTCACTAAAAGGTGTGAGTGAGCTAATTAGCTGACTGTGTAGCACCTGTGGGTCCAATGCTTAACCTATGTTAAGAATCTGCCACTAGTATGCACTAACCTGTATATTTTTTTATATTCTTGATATTTTGTAGTTTGTATATTGTATATTTCTGTGTGCTTCTTTCTTGTTACTTTGTACATCCGCTGCTGCATAACTGCAAATAAAGAGCCATCTAATCTAATCTAACCTAATCTACATGTACCCTTGTATGCATTAACTGGTTGCATGGTTTTGTCACCCTCAGGTGGAGGCTGCAGAACTCCTCACCCCCATTCAGCTGGCACAGCTGGCAGCAACCCCGTCACAGCTGAATAGGACGCGAGACGTGACAGAGATCATGACCGCCATCAGCCCAGTTGACTTTGGACTTTTCTTCGACATACTCTCACCTGCCATTGAGGTACACATCTACTCAGCTATCACTTTTTTTTTTGCCCAGTAATACTCATAGTACTGGTTGTCCTCACACCCTAGATAAAGCCAAGTAGGCTTTAATCAGGAACAGTGTTTGGCTTGTTATTCACAAAACATAATATATGACTACTAATAGATAACTTGTTACTCATTTAAAAAATGATATTATTACTTATACTGACTGTTACTATTCCTATTACTACTATTATTACTATACTTATTATTATTACTTACTCTCTGAGAAATGTTATTGGTATTGTCCTGTGTACTGGACACCTTTTAATAATATATTATTTTTAGCCTTTTGAGCATGTGTGTATTTTACCATCAATGGGAAATTCTTAATTTCAAATCCTTATTGACACCATGTGAAATTCCTCCAGATCCACCCAGCCAACTACGCAGAGGAGGTGAAGTCTGCCTTCCTCCAGGCTGTATTTGACAGAGGGAATCTGTCCTCTCCAGCTGTCAACGACACAGAGTTCCTCCTGTGGCTCAGGGCTCGACTGAGCCCCCTTCTGGTCAATCTCCCACCCAGCCTGGTGGCACCATTTTTCAACATTGTGAAGGACAGGAGTTGTAATAGCAGCGAAGAGACGTAAGATATTTTCAAAAAATCAGATTGTCATTGCTGATGGAGAAGAAGAAAAAAAAAGAGGAAAGATTGTCTGTGTGAAGAAAAGAAAAGTGTTGTGATAAATTTGACAGCATAAATTTTTGATTTTTTTATTGGCCATCCAGCAGTGTATATTTTTATTGCATTGCATGAGACTAATGTTCATCTGAATTTAGGATTACATTGTTGGAGACACTGCACTCGACACTCAGCAACGAGACACAAAGGGAGGTCTACACAAGTACCCTTCTTTTGCTCCAAGGTTTGTATTGAGACAGCCTTACAATGCATTGTGAGAGATTATAGTTATGTCCCACTTGATAGTAGATGAGGGTACGCTCCCATGACAAAGAAATTGGGATAGTTACAGTAGTTGTTGTAATGTGATGGATATATGTCTTACAACACAAATCAAAGCGTCATTATGTGTCTCTATATACTTTTACAACAAGAATGGACAGAAGTGTAATTTTCTCGTGTTTTCAACAGCTCCAACACCCCTCAAGTGCTACTCTGGAGGAAGCGTCTACGTCTATCTGAGAAACACCTTCCTCAGTTTCGGCTTTCCAGACTTGACCATGTTCTTATCTCTTCTGCCAGAGGCACGCCAGCCAGAGGTAATGAAATGACCTAGCTGGGTTATTTTAACTGGCATTTGTGTCATGTGGACTGAAACTATCTATCCAAATTCAAATCATTCTAAACTTGATTGTTCCCCAAGCAAAATTTGGTTTGTACACAGGATTAAACGCATAATAAACACATGATGTGTCCATATGGACAAACAACAGCAGTATGTAAGTTAATATTATGCAATAAAATAGTGCACAATGCAAGCTTGCTACATAGGCTACATCAATTCAAGTGCAAATGTATCAATTGGACTTCAGTGGGGATGAATGAGCCTCTGTTTCTGCTACTCTTGAGTTTATAGCAGCACCCAGAGGACATCAATTCAAATTGCCCTCTAATGGGGTGACAGGGACAGGCAAGAATGGCACTGGTCTTAATCACCTCATGCATCTCAAAGATTTCAGTTCACTTGTGCCTGACTCGCACCAGTAACCTTTCTGGCTATTTTCACCCAGCTCCTCAGTGTGTTCTTGTTTGTTTGTTTACTTACCATCAAGTTGCTAAACCAAGGTAAAATACAAACAGATTCAGTAAAACTGGTAAAAAAAAAAAAAAAAGCTTTTCCCCCCAACACACATTAAAGAGAAACAGAATGCATACATGGATAGTGTTAAGGCTGAAAAATGTAGCAACAGGAGCCCTGCATGGTTCTTTAGTCCCTCAAAGTGCTGATACAACATATGAAGTCATGTAAGTGTAGCATTTCATGACAAAAACCCATGAGTGCAATTGTAAATCGCACTCAACTGAAATGACAATTTGGCCATGCTGACTACTCACAGGTAGAAACACGAGTTGATAAATTGTTCAATTACAAATCAAAGCAGAGGGCCAAAGGTGAGCTTGGCTGTTTTGGAGGTAAATCGATGGCAGCATTGCAGAGAGAGATAGAGGGAGAGGAATGATGAGGATAAGGAAGAGGAGGAAGAAGATTAAGAGCATACATCATACAGCTGCTCAGCTAGGGAGAACATTGCCTGTGATGTAGACGGGATCTTGTGACCAGACGGAAACCCAAGACAGGATGCAGCCTCATTTCTTTCTAGTCTTATTTTTTTTTTTTGCATATTTGCAGGGTTTTGCAGTTTGCATCCGTTTTATTGTTTTGTGTCAACGAGTGTGTACTTTTTCTTTCAGCTCCTAAGTACAATCAGCACCTCAGAACTGCGTCAGTTCCTCAGTCGGCCTAATGTTACTGGTAACGACGCTGACCTCTGCATCATCTTCAACAAATACAACAACACTCCTGCTTTCCTAGAAACTGTACGTCCTTCTTCTGAATAGTACAATAATTAATACATAATTCATGTTAACTGCTGACATTATTCACCAATTTACTACTACTACTACTTTACTAAGTGGTTTACATATGTAATAAAATCATTTGGCCATCGCAAAACCTCACAAATTTCACAACTGTCCTGCACAAAAGATGCAAAAAGGTCACATCTTTTATTTTGAATGTGTGGGTGTGTCATCAGGAGGATGTGCCAGATGAGGTGAAGATGGCGACCCTCCCCTGCATTTGGCCTCTGGCCCTGAGCAGCAGCAGCAGGTCAGAGGTTGATGCCTGGTTTGAACTGCGGTTGAGGAGATACCTACGGTTCCTCAAGAAGAGCCTCATCAGCTCCACCAGCATGCAGAATGCCACATGCCTCGCCTTCCAGAAGCTGTAAGTCTCTTTTCGATGGTGTTAGATAGCCACACGATGACTGGAATATCACAGCTAGACTACCGTGTTGTTTGTGTTTCTTTTTCTTTTCATCAGGGTCTCTATTATGGGAAATAACTACACGTACAACACCTCTGAATTTGGACAGGGTGATATATACGCCACCATTAAGACCTACTTGAGCACTGGTAAGATGTATTTCTGAGCAAATGTGTGCTATATGACATGTTGGTGTCCCCAAATGGCAGTGAGAGGAAACTATTCGAAATGTAAGGACTTCAATACCCACAATTCCTGTAAGGTGATGTCAGTAAACTAACCTAGCCAGTTGTGATACTTTATGGATAGATACCAAAGGCACAAGGCTAGTGAGTCCAGCTTTCTCTGGACAGAGTGCTCACTCAGAAACCGTTTTGGATTTCACTCCTAAATTTGGATTTGTTACTTCCTCTTAGCGGAGAAATATCACAAGAGTTTAATTTGGGCAAATAGGGCAAATTTACAGCGTCTCAATTAGTGGGGATGGGACACTCTTCTCTGTTACAGCCCCACCCCAAATGTATAAAAAACTATATAATATAATATAATATAATATAATGAAAGAAATCACAAAAGGATTACATGGAGAAGAGACGATTAGAAACAGGAGTAGTTTGACATTGAAATAAACATTGTAAAGTAAGGGTTTTCATTGTTGTTTATATTTCACAAAATTTTGAGACTTTATGAAGAACAAATTGATTGTTAATAAATTAGCAATTATTTATTGACAATTGTCTTTGTTTTCCCTATTTCCATAAGGATCTGGAGCCAGGTGCTACAATGCCAGTGACACAGAACTAAATTCTACTGCCTGGTTCGTCAATAACATTGGCACCTTTGTGACTTTCATCACTCTGGATGATCTCAACACCTTTGTCTCCTCCAGTCAAGTATGTCCGCATATCAGTGTTGTTTATTTTAGTTTTAGCCAGTCATGTTTGAACCTAACTAGAGTATCATGAGAGTTGAATTAATTAGACTATCTACAGTACTGTCCAAAAGTTTTAGGCTCTGTGGATATTTTAATATAAATTATATATTTATATAAAATTTTGATATTTAGAAACTTTTCAAACCAGGCTCTTTGCTTTACGGATTTTTTTTCTCTTTTTTTTTTTACATTTACATACATTTACAGACTTTTTCACAGTACTGTATAGTTCACGACTAAGAGATATTTTTAAGTTATAAGTTAAGTTTCCTTTGAATCAAGCCACAGAAAGTCTATGAGACCAGCCCAGTATTTCTTAGTATACCATTTTATATATAATTGGATCAAAGAAAATATTGTTGATGGAATGCTAAAGATTCTTCACTTAGAGTTATGACTTACCAGGCATATTCCAAAGGCAACATCATTGACCTTATCTCTTCCTTTATTTTTGAAGATCTTTGTCTTCTTGGAGAACCAAGCCAACATTGAGCTCTTTAACAACACGGCCATTCCCAAGAATGTCACCAGCTACTACACCTCACAGCTTTATACACACAACCCCTCATTCAGCCCTTTGCTGTGAGTATCTATGCACTGCCAAACTGAAGACACCATAGATATTTTTTGAGAATATGTGTCTTGCTTGCATATGTTATATATCCTACACAAATCATTTGATGAATGTTGGTAGTATTTACGTACTTGTCGGAAGGGTAAAACGTGATTTCCAGAGTGTGAAAGAGGTGTCCCTTTTCATTTAGGCTTCCTGGCCTCTTCCTGTGCTCTGCTGCAGTCCCAAGTTCGGTATACTCTTCCCTGGGTGAAGCTGATAGCATCCACATCTTGGATAATCTGAACACGTTTTGCAATGGAACAAATGAGCCTGAGGTACCAGCTTAGAACAAAACCAGACATGGCTATAGATGGATATAATGGTTTCAAGTTTCAAGTTTCAAGTTTATTGTCAAGTACTAGATAACAATGCAAACATCATTACCAGTAATGAAATTCTTGTCACAGAGTTTCATAATCATGAATTTGGAATTCTGGTGCAACACACCAAACTTCCACACAGTTAAACTTCCTGGCCCTGGCCCATTTTGTGTAGAATTTGCATACTCTCCCCGTCTTCATGTGGGTGCTCTGGTTTCCTCCTACAACCTCCTACAACAAGCCTGGTGGATTTGAAGACTCTAAATTGTGTTTCCCTGCCTTCCACCAATGTATGCTGGGATAGACTCCAGCCCCCTGTGACCCTGAAAATGAAAACAGTAAAGAACTTCAGTGAATGTATGCTGAGTGAGGCAGTGAATTCTTAGAAACAATACAACTTCTGCTCTATAAATGAACATAACATGTGATGGACTGGTGTCCAGGGTATTTCCCTGCCTTCCACTCAATGTGTACAATGCAGAAACTGGTAAACCAGTTATTGGCCTGATTAAGCCAAAAACTGTAACCCTCCTAAAGTGGAGTGGTACTGTCATTAACTTTAAAAATGTTCCTATTTTTTTTTTTGCTATTCTTTTCAGGTTACGTTAGATAGCCTCCGACAGGATGTGGCTGAAAGGTAGATTTTGATTGGTCCTTACTAAAACATGGAAATTTGTGATTGGATGGAAATAGAACCTTAAGGTGAAGGGATCAGCACCCCCTGACCATGATGCAGACACAAAACCAGTCCATGCTCCATTGTCAGCTGCTTGGTTCTTCCTTCCCTGCAGTGATGGATGAACCTCCCACTTATAATCTTCATTGTAGACAGCTGCCCATTGCATCATATCCCCACCGCTCAACTCTAATTGCTCAAATAATCTGCTCCCCTAGGGGCACTATGTAACTGTGAACTGGAGCTTATTCTACTGTTGCATTCAGGTCTCTCTGGATAAGTGCGTCAGCCTAATACCTCAAATATAAAAATATACAATGTTCTCAGTTGTTTTCTGTTTATCCATAGGTATCTGCTGCTCTGGCATCCAACTTCCAGACCATCACGGCTTCGACTTTCGAGACCCTGGGCAGTGCCAGTGCAGGGCTGACTAGCGGCCAGATCTCCTCAGTTTCCCCTTCAGTGATGGTTTCCTCCTTGGGCATGCTGGGGTCAGTCAGCAGCTGGAACCAGGGCCAGGCCAGCCAAATCATCCAGATTATTTTTGCAGGAGGCTTGCAGGTGAGGGTGCTATCTCATCGTGTATTGATGTTTGTTTTTCTTTTCATGTGAAAGATTTAAGGCTATCAAGTATGCACTGAACTATGTTTCATATGTGGTCCAGTGCAGCTGGTTCATCAGTAATTTGATGTTTGATTAAATAAGATTGTCCTTGAAGTAAGTACATTAGATTGTGCCACTTCAGTGACTAAGGTTTTCATGAATACAAATTTATCACCAGATCAACAGTGCATCCTCCCTGCAAGCCCTCGGCACCCTTGTTGCCGGTGTTCCTTCATCGAGAATAGCAAGCATCCCAGCTACTCAGCTACTCAGTGCATCCCAGAGCTCCACCTTTATTGCCAACATGCTGGCAGGCCCTCAGATTATCCAACAGACCTATGTCACACAGGTACAAAGTTAACTTCTGTTTCTTCCCCAGCACTTCGTCCTGGCATGTCTTTTTAAAAGAAGGGAGAAAGTCCAAGTACATTTTTACTGTTTATAGAAATGTGGAGTCCCATTGCTATAAAAAAGCAATTTGTATATTCACTCATGGGCATTTTGAAATGATTTCTGACTGGTTTTAGTATTGGTTTCACCTGCTGCTGATTAATGGCTTGCTTGGACAATAATAAACACTGCACTGCACTGAAATTCCTGTTAGATCATCACCCTTGACCAAAGCCCAGCCAGCATGTTGCTGAATGTCCCCGATGCAATGGCAAGCAAGATCCCACAGTCCCTGCTGGTATTCTCTGAGACTGTGGACGTCCAAGTGATCAACAGGAAGACATGGAGACAAGAGCAGGTCAGCATGTGGTTTTACACGCACAAGCTCACAAACACACATACAAACTAGAGTTCGACCAAGTCTGATACTGATACAGATATTTTTAGACAGACGAAATTTGGCGTCTCTTTAAATTCGACCATTTTCATTGAAAATGTACAAGTATTCAGTGTTTCACCCAGAAGTGTATTCTTGTCAGGATGGAAAAAGCCTCTGAAACAGTATACAGACCATCATGGGATGCTAAAACTCTCCACTGAAACGTCTTTGCATAGATATTCTTTGGGGTGTCTGATCATTGCCATTAATTGCTGCACCAGGCATCCAGAAGAGACCTGAAATATTCCCACAACATCCTCAAACACCCTTTGAAGGCAACCTGTCGCCAGGGTGCAAAGGGCATTACCTTTTATAACGCGGGGAGGGATGTCAGCTGTGTGATCTGCATGCAAATCATTCAAAAGACAGGCACAGCTCAAAGATTTACGGCCTCTCCACGTGCAAACACTGGATGCACGGAGCATGTGTTAAACTAAATGATTCCTTGGCACCCTCTGTGTGCCCTGGTAGTGCTGTCTCTTTTGATCATCCCATAAAACTTCAAGTACATAAATGGCAGGTCTTTGGAATGTATTAGAATGCAGATTTCTTGATCAGGAAACCAGTGAGAATGGTAGACATAGTGTAGGGTTTGTGGTGCAGTCATGTACAAATGATAGGTTGCTCCAGGACAGAGAATACAGGCCAGGCAAGAGTTTTGAAAGATTGATTTGATCTGATTTTTTTTTATTGCACCTTAAAGTCAAAGTCTGAAATCGGCCCTATGTGAGTGGAAGCTTTTGCAGTTCAATAAAAGACAGCCCACTCTAATTGTCCACAAGGCGTTAAGTATCTATCTACACCCAGGGCTAGCCTGGCCTACTTGCAGTATCAGATAAAATCAATTTTGACAGGTTGACTACAACACCTGGAAAAAAAAAACACCAGTTTTCTTAGTATAAAAGTTACTCACTCTTTTAGCTGACTTTGAATTTCTTGTCCTCCCAGGCTGCCGTGTTTTTTGGCACAGTGGCTAGCACAGACTTCGACACCGAGGAGTAAGTGAACCATGATTTGACACCATTTTCCAGGTTAGATTATTCCGCCTCTATTCTTATCTTTTACCACTTTCTCTACGGTTTTCTATTCTGTCCCGCAGGCTTTCTCCATCTGTGCTCCAAGGCTTCACGTGCACTTCAGTGCAGAGAATGACGACCCGTACGATCCGAAGGCTGGTCCGCGCTTGCAGGCCGAGGCGACGCAGGGCGAAGGTGGTGCTGAAGGAAACCCAGGTAGATTCAGATTAGTTAGCTGATATTGGCATGAAATACTGATTAAACCACATATTCAATTCTCTTATGCTCTTTGTTTGAAAATTAAGACAAGTATCATTTATAATACATCACAATCAGAAATTAAAAACACTAAGTAGCCCAGCCCACTTTAGTTGACAATAATCCTATGACTTTTTGCTTTGTATTTATAAATAAATCAGGTGTTACAAACCTTCCCTTTTGCTAGAGGCATATTATTTCACCTTAGTAGGGGAACTGCCAAAAATATAAATCCATATGATTTCCTAGACCAGTGCTTTTTCAACAGAGATGCCCAATTACATTCAGTTCAGCTTTATTATTTCTCCACAGTGGAACGAAAAACTTTCTCTGGGGATCACAGGGTATTTCTAGCAAGAGTATAATCGAGATGGATAATACAGCCAGTGCAAACAAAACAAAAGTGTAATGCAATATTTACACTAGTATAGTGTAAGTAACTCATGCAAAGTTCCAAATACTATGATTCCAGCAGAATCATAGTATTCATATATTAATCAACTTGTGACTAACTCTGGATCAGAACTGTTCTCTGCTTGTAATTTCAACTGATCTGATATCAACTATCTTGTCGTCATTTTCTACTCTACAGCTGACTTGCATGCACAATCTGCTCAGTGAAAACCTCTCCCAGAACTTCACAGACTATCCCTCAGACATGCTTCTTTACTTCAAGTGAGTCTGTCTCAGTTTTGCTGTTGTACTGACCCTAATAATGTATCACCGGTTTTAAAGTCTATAAATGCCCATTGATTTTATGTAAAATGTCTTTGTGTCTTAATTTACAGCTACAACAATGTCGAGAGAATCAATTGCAGGTCGTACTTCAGTGCAGTGGGTGATGCAGACTTCTCTGTGCTCTCCAGCGTGTTGAACAGGGAATCACTTCTACTGAACAATGCCAGGAGCTGCTTGGTGAGTGTCCTTAAATCGATAGCTTACTTGAAAGGAAGGGAATTATATGAATTACAAATTTCCCCAAAACACAAAAATCATTGTAAACCTCTCAGAGACATTTAGCCTCTGTAATAAATTTGCTGAGACCTCAGTCAGCAGACAACAGAGTTGTGTTGCTGAGCAGTGAGACCATCCCAAGCAGAGGACTCAGGTTTAAGCCCCTGTGTCAACAAGCATCCACTCTGCGATGCTTGTATTTTATTTCAACACTGAAGTTAGGCAATGGGGGGAAAATAACAGTCAGCATCATTCATAGTCTAGCCTGAAAAGGAATTAACATTGTTCTGAATCGTACCCACTAATAAGACAATGACAATGTATTGCAGCATTGTGTAAATAAAATACCATATTCTCATCCTGTCCCAGGGTATAAGTGGTGTGAATCTGAGCAGAGACAATGTGGAGGTGCTGGGGAACATGGCCTGCTCTCTGGACAGCTCCTACATCCAGAGCTCTGATCCTCTCATCCTGGAGAAACTCAAGGCCTGCAAGGACTTCTCTGATAGCCAGGTGGCTGCCATGGAGACGCTGCTGCTGTCTGGGAAAACTCCTTACGGGTACAGGAATGAACTGAAATTCAAATGTGAAATTCATTTAAGGTGGTATGTGTAGTATAATAACACTGATAAATCATTACCACATTCATTTTGAGACATTAGTAAAATTTCTGTAAACAAACCAGACCATCACTGAGAAGACCACTGGTTAGGATTTGGAGGGATATCTGCTGGATTGCTTTATGGCACAAAACAGGAAGTTTTACTTTGCAAATGATGCACAACTTTATTCCAGTTCCAAATGCATGGTCTAAATGCATATTGGCTGTTATATGTTATTGGCTCTTATCCTTCTTCTTGCTCTTCAACCAGAGTGATGTGAGGGGGCGTAGAAACATCCTCTTTGTGACAGGAAGCAACAGGGTTTATGGTTTTTGGTCTTACTTTTGAGACAAAATGCTACATGCATGTAGCACCTTTAAACTGAACACACAAGATAACACACTTAAGACACACAAACATTAAGAACAATATTAAAAAACAAGAGGGTATAGTAATAATAATCATGAACCATACTCAAGTTCAAGCTCAAGTTCAAGTCTTTTATTGTCAAATGTATAGCATCACTTACAGTCATACTGGACAATGAAATGTTTTGGACGAGGCACGTTCCAACAGGGTAGGTAAACATAAAATCACACATCTATATATAAAAAAACACAAACAAAATAACAATAAGACAAATAAGGGCATATAAACTAAAATAGAATAGAATAGAATAGAAAATGTATGAATATGAAAAAGCAGCAGGGTTGACAACTGTAGTGAATGATCTTAGAGATGCATATATAAATACAGATGTGCAGGTATAAAGTGCATGTGCATTGTACATAAAGTGACTTGGATATGAGGTAGTGGGTCAACAGTTCAGTAGCCTGATGGCCTGTAAGTAAAAACTGTCCTTCAGTCTAGAAGTGCGTGACTGTCTGCTCCTGTACCGTCTACCAGACAGTAGCAGGGTGAAAAGTGTGTGAGCTGGGTGGCTGGGGTCCTTGGTTTTTTTCTTTCTCAGGCATCAGGTGAGGTAAATGGTATGGTAAATGTCCAGGGTGGGCAGCACACAGCCAGTGATGGTCTGGGCAGTTTTCACTACCCTTTGTAGGGCCTGGGCGGAGCAGCTGCCGTACCATGATGTGATGCAGCCAGACAGAATGCTCTCAATGGTGCATCTGTAAAAGTTTGTGAGGATGTTGGGGGACACGCCGACCTTTTTTAGCCTCCTCAGGAAGAAGAGGCATTGGCAGGCTGTCGTCACTGTAGTGTCCGTGTGGTGAGTCCAGGTGAGGTCGTTGGATATGTGAACACCAAGGAACTTAAAGTGGCGGACTCTCTCCACTTCAGCTCTATTGATGTCTATGGGGGAGTGTTTGTGTGACCCCCCCTGCAGCTTCCTGTGGTCCACTATCAGCTCCTTAGTCTTGCTGACATTGAGAGAGAGGTTGTTGTCCTGGCACCACACTGCCAGGGCTCTGACCTCTGCTCTGTAGGCTCTGTGATGAGGCCCAGGATGGTCAATAAACTTTATGATGGCGCTGAAACTACTAAAAGAAATAGCATGAGCACAAGGTAATAGGCATTTGCTGTGCTGTTGTGCATGCTGTAAATATTTGGGTGGAACATTTTTGTGGAAACGGACAGTTGAGAAATCAAACAAGTTGTGATTTTATTCTTCTGTCAAACTGATGCATCTTGTCAGACTCAGCTGTTACTGTGCTTGAAGTATGGCTGAATATGTTGTCTTCTTTTTTTCAGAAATTCCACCTCCTGGGACCAGCAAACACTGGAAAACCTTGGGCCCCTACCGCTGTATTTCACAAGAAATTTCTGGGGCCTGTTCAAAAGAGTATGTGATTTAATCTCACCTGTTTGTTGAAATATAATGGAAATCCAATGTACCAGCACTGTGCAAAAGAAAATCTTGGAATATTTAAAGACTTTCCACCAGTACAGTATAAAGTATAATTTTCCAATGTCTGGTTTGTTTTTGACAGGTGACAAAGAAGAACTTCCTTAAGTCCTTCATACCCCAACTGAGGATAAAGGCAACAGCGAGGAGGAAGCTTAAGAGGCTGTTTGAACAGATCAACTCCCTCAGGAGCAAACGAGGAGCAGGTAAAATAGAAAAGACAGAGAGGCAGCAAGGATCCAGTCTTACTTACATGGGGCTGTTGAGATGGTAAAAGACACTGATACTAGCATGCTGAAGAAAGCGTTTACATAAAGTGTTCATTTATATTCAGTCTTTATCATAATTACAGAGGACTTAGTTCACAGTACATAACTGAAACAAAATACAACAATATTAAATACATCTGCACACATAAGATATAATAAGGTAAGATAAGGCACAATACATTATTATAGAATAAGATAGGATGAGATTTAAGCTGAAATTGGGTCATCACAGCAGCAAAGAATTGAGGCGGACAACTATGACAACTAACAACAAAGAAGTTCATCACAACATGTAACACTTCATGACAATGCGTTACAAATGTTGAGCAACAAAAAGCTCAAAAAGTTCATTTATGCATGTTGTGATTTGTTGAGGGAAACAATGAGGTGGAGAAACAACAAGCAAACCAAAATGTAGTGGGAACCAGACTCTTGCCTTTATACCTTTTCTGAGCTGAGAAATATTGACAAACCAAAAAAAGAAAGAAAAAAGTAGATTGTTGAGAGGATGAGCGAGTGTCAGTACCTCTTTGATTGGATCCTTGACTGTGATGAACTCTCAACTTAGTGCTGAAAGAATCTCGCCCACCAAACAGCTTGGAGAGACATCGGCGCGCAACCTCAGTGACCTTACCACAACTGAGACGCTCATGTTTCCACAGTTGTTAAACTTTTTCTTTCAATTATTCAGGCTGCATCGTGGGCAACATCACCCAGGTGACGATCAGTGACGCCTCCTTCCCCTTCGGCTATGACAAGACGCAATTTGACCTCTGCCTGGACGTCCCCGTTCTCAAGGACAACCTCAACTCCATTTGTGAGAAAGTGGATGCGGACGACTTCCAGAGAGTCATTCTGGAGAAACTCAACCAGGTAAATGTAGTGTGTATGAAGTCACCTCTTGTAAGTATCATGGAATTTTGAGGTGGAGGTGAATTCCAGATTCGGGAAAGTCATGGAGTTGTAATATACCAGAACACATATTACAATGTGTTTCATGCCGGTTAAAAGGCGGTTCTCTCTGGTGGTTTTCTCGACTCAACTGTAGTGGAAACCAACATGTTTAGGACTTTTCTGGACTCAAAAGCAACATTAACAAATTTTAGGAAGGAATAAACATTCCTTTGTCATGACTTTGTCCAATTTCACATCAAGGTCATGGTGGGAACCCTGTTTGCGTTTTCAAATGTATTTAGTCATTATGTGTCACCACATATTTCCCTTTTCTACAGGCATACCCATCAGGCATTGCTGATGAGCAAGTTCAGTTGCTAGGTTCAGTGGCTCGTGTGGCATCGCTTGATGACATCTCCAAGTGGAACATCACCAAAATTGACACCCTGGCAGCGCTCATGGACTCTAATGATGGATCATGGGAGGCAGCAAAGGTATTGTAGGGAGATTTTCAAAGCAAGAGAACCTCAGAGGAATTTAGAAAAACCTATAAACAGCATAATATTATGGCAGATATTCCTATTCCTTTTGCCTGATGATGTGTTTGCTGGCTCTTCTGTGTTGTTTAGAGTAAGGTGATCATCACCAAGTATCTGAATACTTCCAGCAACTCCCTGGGCAGTGCTGAGCTGAACAGTATCGGCTCTAACCTGTGTTCACTAGACACTACCGTGCTGGGGACCATCACCCCAGACAGTATCAGGTGCGTATGTCAGACTATGACATTGAATTGAAAGTTTCTTGATATCCCGTCTCCGTTTCCACCCTACTCACCCAGAAGGAAAGGCTTTCAAAATGTAAGATAGAGTAGATAGCTTGACTGAAACTAGAGATGATACAACAGAAGTCACTACCCTGAGGCAGGTTGTTGCGTATACTCCATGTTTCTTTGTTCTTGCAATTTGTCAGAAATGCCAACCCTGTGAATGTGGCATCGTGCTCAACTGAGCAGAAGAGGGTCCTGTACGAGATCAGCAACTCCTCCTTCAGCTCGCAACGTGCCAACATTCCTGTCTTCTACCAACTCATCCACTCCTATCTATGTAAGAATAACTGCTTCCTGTATTTGTCTCTCTCTCTCTCTACGTTTCTCTTGTATAACACCATTTTGTTTTCTCCTCTTTCGGTAGGTGGTGCACCCTTATCGGATATAAGGGCTCTGTCAACCCAGAACATCAGCATGGACATAGCCACCTTCAAGAATCTGGACTCCAGTGTGATCGCTGTAAGGACACTTGTTGGACAGAGTTGATTATAGAATGGGAATGACTATTACTCAATATGAACTATATCACTGTAGAGATACAGTAACAGCTATAAACTTACAACTTCTAACAACACTGGTTTGTACAGGAATTAGGTCTAGGAAAATCATGGAGGGGCATTTTGAAAACTGAGATGTTTTAATTCAACAGATGTCAGCTTGGCCTTTGTAGTGTTTATTCACATACAGCTCCGGAGTGAGACCTACTAGAAAGCAAACAAGTCATCATTTTTCATTCTTCCTCTGTGTGAAGTCATGTGCCTTGTTGCTTTTTTCTCAAACTTCCGACCAATTCCTTCTTGACCATTCCACTGAAAATGCATAGGCTTTGACGGTGACCGACGTGAAAGGCCTCCTGGGCATCAGCCTGCAAGATCTGAAGCTATTTGAGAATGACACCTTGGTTATGTCCTGGGTGAACCTGCAGCTGCAGTCAGACCTCAACACGTTGGGTCTGAACCTAATCACCACCAGAGTCACCCCTACGGTCAACGCCACAGTCAGCTCAAACAGCACTTCTAATGCTACAGTGGCCATCCCCACAACAGGACAGGGTAAAGATACTTTACCTCTCTCTTAATGGTGTCTGTGAAGCCTTCCATGCCCATAAAAGGAATTGTTTAAAATAACATAAAGTTTTTCGAATACAGGAATACACCACAATTTGTCCAATTTACCTATAAGTCATGAGAACATAGACACCACAATCAGCCATGTGTCCTAGTAGATGATTCACTTCAGTGTTCCATTCTAACACTTTAGCATACACTGTCTTGAGTGATAGTAGGCTCCATGCTAACACTTTAGGATACACTATGTTGAGTGATAGTAGGGCATTAGGATTATCTCAAAAGTAAAATCTGGCAGTTTTGTATTTCATATTGACTAACCCTAACAAGCAGAAATTAAAAAAAAAAAAAAATCACCAGCATTCATTTTTCTCAGTTCTACAACTTTCTTTTCTCTTGTTGCTATCTTAATATATTGACTTAGTGAGCAAGGTAACAGGTAGCCTATTAAACTGTAGACCAGTCCCAGCTCAAGGTTATATTGTTTTCAGTCACAAGAGGGCAGAAGTGAACCAACACAGGCCCAGTGTTTCATGATCAGTTTATGAAGTCCACACCTTGGAATGTGCTGTATACCTTTGAATGCTTACAGTTGAATTCACATTCAAATCTTTATTGTACACCTTTAATTGTTTGACAGCAGAACTTCTCCACCTCAACTAAGCTCAGATATAATGAAGTCATACATATCTCACTCATATCTCATTTATTACTACACACAAGGCTGAATAGGATGCAACACTGCTGGATGTTGACTCATCTCTCGGTGCTTGCTCTAATATTTGTCAGTTTGCTCTGAGATTTGATTTGGACTTGTTCATCCAAGTTGCCCTACCTGCCAACTCTGATCCATTTTCCATCCCATCCACAGGAAGCTCAACCAGTACAACCCTGAGCACTGCGGCAACAACTACTCAAGGTAAGGTCCCACAAGTATCCACAATCTGACTTCTACAGTACAACAGTGCACGCACTTTAGTTTAATGGTGTCATAATGCTTAACTGGACATTTTACGTGCATTATCCTATGCAAGGGGTTGCAAAATATTGATCTCATGGCTTAGTTTTATCTATTTTCAACAAAGTAATAATTGAAAATGCTCCCAAGAAAAACAAATTATCATCTAAAAGTGTTTTTGACTCTTTTTTCTAGCGGTTACCACAAGCGGGGGAGCAGAACTTGCAGAACATCCGGCATCCATATTCCTGGCTGCTCTACTTACCTTTGTCCTGCAATTACTAGTATAACCACTGTCTAAATTAATTAATGTTAATGTCAATAATCCACATGATCACACATTGAATCAGATTATTTAATTTTGTTGTTACTATAATTTGTTTAATGTAATTAATAATAAATATTATCATTTATAAAATGGTAATTTCTGCCATTTGGGGGATGAAGGAATACGTTTCTGTTCATCTGGGAATTTAAGATGAAGCAGCTCACAGCAGCTTTCGCAGTAAAATTGTAGCAATAATTACTCAACAGCAGCTAGCGTTAATAATAAAATATAAAAAAATATATATTCCTCCAACTTTCTATGTTGTCTACTATCAGAAGTTAAATTATATTGCTATACCCTACATTAATAAATGCATACTGCTGAACCTCCAGTGCTTGTTTTTCTGTCTCAACATGTAAGATGTAATACAGCCAACATGCATTTTCTGTCCCACAATCAAATCCAGTAATACACTCAACAGGATGGATGGACATCAAAACACCACAGTGTACACATGATTATTTAGCTGGAAGTCAGGGTGGATTTAGTAAGTAGAAAGAAATCTTTTCTTTCTTGTTTGGGTTGGCTGAATCGTCGATTTATTCAGAGCTAACACTGTATACTGCTGTAACTATATCCAATTTATTATACTGAGAAGCTCAAATGATGGTTTAAGCTGCTCTAAGTAATTATTATGGGTTTTATACTCAGAATCTTATCCTAATATTGGTTCAGGAAGAATTTCATTACAAAGGGGTGAGGTGGGAGGGTGGTAGCCATATGACCCACACCATAACACCATATTTTATACGATCCTCTAATACCATATAATAGTGGTTCAACTACGGACAAGTCAACATGCCTGGGTAAACAAGACAAGGAATGAAGAGCTTGTAAAGTAAATGGCGTTACATGGAATCGCTTTTGGATTATCCAGTCATCAAAAGCAAACAAGAAGGTATGGAGTAAGGCAATGATTCGGATAGCATTTTATCAAGTGAGAACAAAAAGCATTAAAAGTGCAGAAATATGGCCAAGGTTTGTGTGTGCCCTGAAGCAGGGTGGAGAAGAAATTTTCTGTTTGGGAGACACTTTGAATTTCATTCTTAAGTGTCAATGCATCACTTCCTGTGGAGAAATATCCATACTACCAAAATTCATCCATACCAGATCTTCATTTGGACAAATAGGGCAAATCTACAGCGTCTCAATTAGTGGGGATGGGACACTCTGTTGCAGCCCAACTTTGGGATTTAGGATGATACAACTGGTGCATTTTTACATATACATCTTGCCTAGTGCAGCTTTAAGTCATGCACAACGTCACTGGCAACACTAGTAAGAAGAAAGATTATACCTGTTACGAAAAGCCTTCTGGCCAATCTAACAAAAGGTGTTTTATGGTAAGATGCTGGCTGCAGGTATGGTTTTTCATGCAGAGCTCACCAGTCTGGGGTAGGCCAGCCCAAGCTTTGGCTTCACCTGGAGCAACCAGCTCTCGCATCTGCTCTGGTTTCTTCCAGTCAGTTTATTATAGTTGGATTATTAAACAGAAAACAAAACAATCCGGGCAGAGCTGAAGGTCATAGCAGTCAATCACATTGGTAGGCCTTTGTCTACCTCTAAGTGAGCACCATGCGCTTGGCTCACCATGGCCTAACAAAAGAGGAAGAGGTGGAACCCCAGTTCAAACCTCCCTCTTATACTCAGTCCAATCACATGAACACACAATGAGAGTCTGCTACCATCCTCAGCCAGCATTGAAGGAAGAGAGAGAAAGATGTGTGCCTAACACTATTCCTTATTACTGCCTAACACTATTCCTTCTTACTGTATTATTATTATATGGCATATTTTTCTGAAGGTCATCTCACACAGTCACACTTTCTAATTCCTTCAGGATTTCTGCAGGACATTTTATAAGGGTTGGCCCTTATAAAAGATATCAATATCAATAGGCATTGAACAAGTATTTCTGGAATTTCTTTATTTAGTAAACCACAGAGTAATAAGATATTCCCCCACCTAATAATAAAATGTATTGGTCATTTAACATGCTGAAATTCTTTACACCAGTCTATATATTGACTTGATAGATAAAAGCTAAAGCAAAAGCTAATGAATATGTTGTAAAAAAAAAAACAAAAAAAAAAAAACAAGGTTATGGAAATGATGCAGAAATGAATGGGTTTACACTGCCCTGTCATATAAAATAACAGATAGGAGAATAATAGAATCACAGTGGAATTGATTATATGTGTTAAAGGATACTTCACAGAGGTCTATGTTAAGTTTCATAATGTGTAATGCCTTGCAAAATTGTATTTATTGTACAATTTGTCTGATAAAATAAAAAAATCTTGTCCTGGTCCTGGTCTGTATCTGGTCCTGTAATTCCCACTTCACTCCTTAGTCACACCTTTTCCGTCAGGTTATGTGTACATTGAGATATACATCCACTGGAAATAAAGAAAGACATGGGTGATTAATGCACTGCAACATACAGTAGAGCATCTGTAGGACTGTTACCATTACCTTACATTTACTTGACAATTATGTGCACAATGCAAAATTTGAAAGAATCAAAGTATCATTAAAAATGTGAAATTTTCTATCCTGTGTTGTTCTCCGCTAGTACACTGCATACAAGCTCAAGAAATTCATAAAATACATCATAACAACATGAAAAAAAACGTTTTCTTACCTCTGACTCTCGAAGAGACATGGTGATGCCGTCAGTCAGTTGTTTGAAGATTTCTGTTATGAAAAACATGAATCAAACATGAAACAGAATGAAGACTGGAGGTGGAAATGGTAACTTCTAGATGTGTGTTTTCCCGTGGCATTAAACATGGGCATCAGAGGCCAAATTCAGGTAGGTGAGCCACTTACAGGAATAACTCACCCCCAAAATGAAAATTCACCTTCTCACCCCCATGTCAGCTGAAACTCACTGACCAGAGTATTGTCAGTCAAGAAAATATCAGAGATAATGCAGAAAACATTGGACTTTAGACCCACAGTGCAGTTGTTTGGCTCCAAAACACTTTGATTATGAGACAGAACATTTTGGGAGGAATTTGATTTGACATTTTATGCATTTTATGCTTGACTGAATTTTCATTTTGAGATGAACTCTTCCTTTAAAGGTAACACATGTTTAAATTGTCTTATTATATCATTCAGCAATTAGTAGTAATGGCACATTCTGCTGCAAGACGATTGCTTAAAATTGGGTAAAGTTGAGTTGGCTCATTTGGAGAATTTCATTACTGGTAATGATGTTTGCATTGTTATAAAGTATATGACAATAAACTTCAAACTTCAAACTTGATATTCAGCAGAGAGAGGAATTTAGTGACAGAAAACAGCTCACAGGGGCTATAAAATGCAGCACATTTTTTCGAGCAATTTTATCGTGTTATCTACTGTCTTCAGTTTTTTGTCACTTACTGTTCATGCAATCCAAGCGAAGGACCAGACTGATGAAGCTCTCCAGCGTCATGTCTCCAGTGGAGGTACCGTAGCGCAGAGCCATCAAGTTCAGCATGTCGTCGTTGACCCTCATCCCTGCCCAACACACACACACAACATCAGGGGGTCAGGATTTTAATTTCCTTTACCTTCTCATAGCTTGGCTTGATATCGCTCATTTTACTCCAAACGTTTGTTATTGTAATTTCTGTTATTACTCGTTTTAGTTGTAATTTTTTTTTTTAAATGGAGCTTACATTTTTCAGTGAGTTCAACCATATGAGACGTTACAGAAATCGAGCGAAAAGGAAAGCAACATTTCAATTACCCCCATTTGTGCTAATTAAAGGTTAGGCATTGTTGTGTCTCTAATCTGACCAAATTGTTCGGTAAACAAAAGGCAGAGGCTTGGCATTGGAAATCTAAAAATATAGGAAATTTCTGTTGTTGTTCTGTACCTAACATGTCTTCTTCTCTCCAAGATAATAGCTGCTACCTGTTGAATCTTGTCTCCCACAGCAAATGAGAATTGCCATACTTCAAATAACATCGCAATTTCATAACATGGTAAATGTACTACCGCCTTGTGATATTTCGAGCCATCATGCTCTGAAGAGAATTTGAAAAAGGGAGAGATGCAGTGTGCAGATTTTATTTCTCATTCATTTTGTCCTTGGTCTGCCCAGCACCTGCACTCAGCTTTGGGAGGCAAGTGGCTTCTGGCATCATAAAAACAGTTTGAAACGCTGTAAAACAATATTAAACAAGCTTGTTTTTCTATACAACTCATTCATCGGACTTAATTCAGTAAATCCCAAGTTTGTCACAGTACATTAGGTTACCGTCTAGCAGTGGGGAGTAGTGAACTACATGTAATTAAACTAGTAGTTTAACTACATTTGCAGTAGCTGGTAGTTCAACTAAATTCATATTTGCATAGTGATTCAAGTAGTTAAATTACTTTTTTTTGCCATTTTTTGTGTAGCTAACTACTGAAACTACAAACAATTTTGGGACATAAAAGTAAAGGAATGATTTTTTATTTTTATTTTACCATTGCTTCTCTACTGTAATTGAATGCCCTTTGACCAGCCCCGCCCCCTTTTTCTTTCATCCTGACTGCTGGTCAGGCAGCCACCACCTCACACTTGACCTTTGGGGTAGTGCATGTGTAAATGGGCGGGCACAGCTACAACGTCGTCATGGATAAACCTCACAAATCTCAGCCTGAGGAAGAATTACCAATTTATTGCTATGTATTAACAAATGTTCAGAGAAGTTGTTGCATGCTATTTCAGAAGTTACCTGGCTAACTGAGTAATCCTGCTTGGTGCAATACCCCCACCTGGACTCTAGTTTCTGGAAGGCAGGTGTCTGACTGATGGACATTGTGTACAAAACCAAAGCTGACATTCCTTTCCCATGAATAGTGGGATATTTTATTTTTCTGGTTTATGTATGACCTGTGAACAAGTAGGCACTTTTTGCAATAAACTCAATTGAGTGGCAGTTTTGGCTGGCATGTAACTTTTTTGTATTATATTTTGTTATAATTTCCTTTCACGTCAATTTGATAATTTTTTTACAAAGTAGTTTGAACTACTCCTTTTTAGTATCTTTAGTTAACCAAACTAGATTTCTCCCTAGGGTAGCTTTGCTGTAGTTCAACTTCTTCCAGTGTGAAGTAATTGGTAGCTTGCAAAGCTATGCTTTCAAAGTAGCTTCCCCAACACTGC
>CABFOQ010052625.1:7481-25128 GCA_900660455.1 Gephyroberyx darwinii
ACCCCCCCCCCCCCAAACAAACACTTGACACCACCCAGTGTTGCTATGTTTTGAAGCTACAACCAGTTTATTTCAGGGTGGCGTTAAGATTAAAGGAGAATATATTCAGTCTGACAGGCTGTGAGATTGGTTTAGGGGCCTTTCATCCTGTGTGGAGTTGTAGCTTCTGGAACTACATAGACATACACACACACACTCACACACACACACACACACACTTATATAGGCAAAAAATAGACTCAAAGACACACAAATACACACACACACATAGACACACTGATATATTTAAACACATACCCACACTTGTATAGGCACATACAAATACATGGACACACACGTTTGTACACACACACACACAGACACATACAGTTGCAGATGCATTCACCTTAGCAGACACAAACAGACAAAATATTCTGAGAGATACACACTCTCCAGCACACACACACACTTTCATACACAATATAGAACCTACACGCCCTGATGCACACACACGCATACACCCAGATTCGATTAAATTCACTTGTGGGAAGCACAGAAAGTCAGAGCAAGCAGATTTTCTTGCTATGAGCGTGTTGGGGAGCAGGAGTGTGATCAATAAATCCTACAGTGGAGCAGGACAGAAACGCTCTGATGGATTTTAACTGAACTGCTGGTTGATAAAAGGGACTGCACGCACACACCGTTAACATGAACACAGGTACAGCACACACAGATGCACATGCATGCATACACACGTCCACATAAGCACGTGCACACACACAGACATACACACGTCCTAGTACACACAACTGCACAAATACCATATGAGTACACACAAAAATGGACACTCTAATAAATGCCAGCCATAAAACTGCAGTGAACCATAAAAATATGACATACTACCATAGAGAAAGCTTAGCCGACAAGCCCTGCCGAGTCTCCAGCACAGTATTATTACTGTCTTGTATTATTTTGTGAATGAATGAAACAAACCACAGCAAAACTCAACTGAACTAAGATAGATAAATGTTCAAATAATCCATATCAACCATCTCATATTATCAAATCAAGAAAGAGCCCTTCATCCCATATAAACAGCTCGTGGGTATTTTAGGACAACTTGTACATGTTTAGGAATGATCACAGAGAGCACAGCTAGCCTGGGGGGAGAGAAAGGTCTATCCCATAAACACTACTGAGGGATCAGCACAGTATTATTATAGTTGTGCTGTCATTATCACTGTTTTTAATAGAGCCAGTAAATGATGTCATGTGTACTGTGTGTACTGGCTGCTGCGTGACAACCAAACCCCCCTCAGGGTTCAACAAAGTGTCTATTCAGTATTTAATCCTAAATTAAATAAAGCATAATGAAAAAAAAAACTTGAGTGAATTGAAACTGAAATGATTGGATTTATAGCATAAATTCTTAAAACCAATAACACACAGACACTCCTCTGGATTCATCGGAGAACCTTAAATAATCCTTATCTACATGGTGCCCACAAGTGTAATAGTGCCACTGAACACACACACACGTACATGCACATACACACACACACACACACACACACATACACACACACAGCTAGGCAAGGAACCAAGAGAAGCAAAGCCTAAAGAGAGGGATTTCTGCTACAGAGAGATATGCTGACAGCTTCATAATACATAGGGGAGAGTATATACATTAGCAGGAGAAAGAAACTGTTGTGGGAAATTTGAGGCGTCAACACCAAGCGTCACCACCACGATGGGTAATGTGTTCTATTGTGACATAAATGATATAACCTGGTAAACTTTTTACTTTTCTAATTTGTTGTCATATTACAGGGCGTTTGGGGATTTTGTTAATTCGTTCTTCTTCAACTCTGAATAGGATCAGCAGGTAAAGACAATACCTGACTCAATGAATGAATGAATGAAAGAGTTTGTCCTCATCTATTTCTCAGCTGCTCGTCAAGTCAGCTAATTTGTGAAGTTGATCAAGCTACTCTGACATCAATCACTGGTGTCAAAAAATGATGGAAATTGAATCCCAGTGGCGTGCTGACTGGCCTGTAGACCGGCTTGATAAATCGTTACAAACTAGCCGCATTGACAAGCTGCCAATGGCTGCTGAATTAACAAACTCCAAAATACATGACTGCCCATTCCATTTTAAATGCATTACAACATGGACATACCCATCTAGAGAATTAAAAATGCATTATCTTTCCATTTTCCTTCTGCACTGAAACTCCAGAAACCTCGAGCAGTGTGATGCTCCTCTGGACACCTTGAGTACGATTTTAGCCTTTGAAAACAGCTGGTGCATTTGAAAACACGCAGGTCTGGTGCTTCCGGTGCATCTCTGGTTTGAACACTGGTAAGGTCAGACGTTTCACTCCTTGTGTTATTCAGTGGGTAGAGGCACTACCTACTGTAGGCAATGAGACTGCCTAGGTAAGGGGTTTAATTCCCTGTGTACTTCAGTAGAGCATGGCATTAAGATCATCAGGGTTAGAGGTTCAATTCCCACTGGGACCACGCATGACCTAGTTGCATATATTATTAGAAGGGATCCAGACACCACTAGAGCAATAGGTTTTGCTGTGTCAGTCCAGCATGTGAGCTGTAACATCATGTTGATTCTGACCATAGAGAAACCCTTGCCTGATCACCCCATCCTGCATTATTAACAGCATGGCAACTGCTTGGCCATGCACCACACTGCAGCAGCCCGAACTCTCCTTCCAGCGCTGCCCCTTCTGTGATAGCGTGCAGTGGCTTTAGGAGAATCTCACTCTTGCTTTTTCTTTTCTCATTTTTGGGCTTTCACGCAATAAAATTCTCTCTTTTTTCACTCTCTGTCTCTCGTATTCTCACTCTAACTCTTCCTGGTTTTTTTCACATATTTCACACCACAAGCATGGAAAGAAGGTGACAAGAAGACAGACAGAAAGACAGAGACATGGACTGAGAGAGAGAGACAGCAATAAGTCAAGTTTATTTATATAGCCCTTAATAACAAAACAAAAGATGAAAACCCCCTAATCTTTGACCCTCAATGGGAACAAGGAAAAACTCCCACGAAAACCTCATCAGGAAAAAAAAGGAAGAAACCTTGGGAAGGACCACCCAGAAAGGGATCCCCTTCCAGGATGGTCAGGGTGCAATGGGTGGCGAGAGAGAAACGATAAAGAAAGAAAAGAAAAAGAAACACAAACAAACTAAATAGCGAGAGTCTGTCACAGACTGCGCACACTATCGAAGAAAAGCAAGTTGTCGGCAGCGACCTATCTGCTCCATTATTCATAGACGCTGATGTAATGACAACAGGGCTCAGGGCTCATTATCACAGCAAGCCAGGATCCATAGGAGGGGATCTTTAACTTTCTACACATTCAGCACTCATCTACTATAATTACACTCCCACTGTGTGAGTGTGTGTGTGTGTGTGTGTGTTGAGTTTGAGATCTTTGGCCTGAGGTCATTTTGGCTGGTCCTCACTTCTCTAAGGGGTTATGTTAGGGTTAGGATTAGGATCAGGTTTAGGTTAGGGTAAGGGTTTAGATTAGGCATGTGAGGGTGAATGTAGTTAATGGAAAATTATGGAAGTTTTTATGAAGGTCCTCATAAGGTGTGTGTGTGTTTTTGCTGATTTCTATCCCATGGAGTGGACTGTGATAAATTAGGCTTGCGTTACAAAGTGCTTACTAAGCGATAAACACAGGTCGTGATGCAAAGGTGGCTGACTAAACATTAAATTTAATGGACCAAAAATCACCTGTTTCACCAGAAAAATTGCATCATTAAGATCATCTCATCATCTCTATTGTGTCCCCCCTGCTGTCTCTCTCTGTCTTTCTCTCTCTCATCCAAAAATTCGGAGACATATTAAAGTGCAGTTATTATTACAACGTGGCTCTTACACAAATTACACTGTCATGTTGCACAAGGCATATATTCACACCAACACCTAACACACCCTACAGCAGCACACACACACACACACACACATCACCACTAGCTGAGAGCAAGAGACAGGAGAAAAAAAGACGACAAGGAGGGAAAGAGGGATGATTACAGAGGAAATGGAGGAACAGGAGAAAGGAGGGAAGGGGGTTGTTCGCTAAAGCCATAATTAGTGTGCAAGGGTGTTGTCATGCAGATGTATGCAGACCTAATGGCATGTTTCCTCAAAGGGAAACAAGCTGCTAACACAACACACCCTCACGCCAACATGCAGAGCTGGGGCTAGAAGAGGCTGGAGGAGGGATGGATGCAGAGAAGGACTTTGCAGAAAACATACAGAGGGCTGAATAAGTCATCTTTCTCTGGACCCGTTGCAGACATAGACGTGGCTCATCTGGGTGGTTGTGAGGTATGGCTAGCGGCTACGTGGCTAGTCAGCCTGTCTTATCAGGTCCACAAGGACTGCGAAGTTTCAGTTCTTGCAACTTCACAGTGGTTCAGTTTTGTTCACTGATGATCTAAACATGCATGGTTTGCGTGGGAATTTCACATATTGAAGGCACACCCAATAGTTTCAGAGCCCTGCACCTCCATGTGGAGGGGCAAATAGTTTAATATGATGAAGCTGTTACAATGTTACAATGGGTTTAAAATAACAACCATTCTTTAACCGTGCATCAGAACCAATTAGGCTGCAGTGAACATAAGCCCAAGGCTTTCCTCCAGAAGAAATGTCGTTGTGTCAGCTTTGATGTCGACGCAGATAAAGCAACGGACAAATTTGAAAAGGAGGAAAAGAAGGAGTAGAGATCCATCTTTGTCTTATTGGGAAAGTAGCTGAGGGAGTTTCTCTCAGTGTGTGATTGATTATCTGTCCGTATACCTCTCTCATCGCCTTCACTCTGTCTTTATCTCTCCAATCATCCACTGCCCCCCCACACACACCCTAATCCCCACCCTTTCCATTGTATCTCTCTCTAATTCGTTTGTGGTCTCCTCAAGGCTCATTCTTATCGAATTGGACGTTAAAGGATAATCCACCCATGGATACTCTTACACTCTTTTATATATATATATATACAGTATACACTGTGAAACCTTTTGAATTACTTGCATAAATGGCTCCTAAAATATGGTCTGATCTTCATAGAAGTCAAAACAACAGATGAACACAATTTGATTTAACAAATAACACACACAAAAAAAATACTTTTACATGTTTTTATTGAACATATTGTTCAAATGGTAACAACTAGGATTGGAAAAAGTATGTGAACCATTAGATTTAGTAACTGGTGGAACCAAATGTTTCCTGTAGTTGCTGATTAGACCTGCACAACAGTTAGGAGGTATTTCTGACCATTCCTCCTTACAGAACTGTTTCAGTTCATTGATATTTTTGGGATGTCTTGCATGAATGCGTTGCTTCAGGACACAATATTTCAATAGGGTAAAGGTCAGGACTCTGACTCAACCAACCTCTGTTAAGCTTCAGATCACGAACCGTGACCCTGATGTTCTCCTGTAAATGTAAATGTCCTGATACAATTTCAAATGTATTGATCCCTCGATGATTGCAAGTCACCCAGGCAGCAAAGCAGCTCCAATGGTTGTAAATTATTCTTCCTATGTCCAGTAATCACAAATATATTCCTCAATGTGTTTTTACTTTTTTGCTTTAACAGTTATTAAAGGTTGACCAACAAATATTCTGCATGGAGACAGGAAGTCTATTACATGGCCTTCATATGGATACACACACACACACCAGCTCACACATACTGGAAAGCAGATACAATGCAGTGAGAGAATGTAACTGTGTGTGTCGAACTCTTGGTGCTATTTGTGTCGAAGAGCATCATCTAAATGCCTAAAATGTGAATGGAAAGCAATGCATGTGTTCATGTGTGTGCATTGTGTATGTGTGTGTCCTTACACAATGTGTGTTGTGTGTGCATTTTTGTGTATACCGGTAAATACATGTTAATCTTCCATACAGCGATCATGGCACCAGCCTCAGGGTGCAATTAGCCCACACGGATCAAAGACATTGAACACAGCAGACAGGCAAGGTAACACATATTCCTTTGAGTAAACGCCACTGGTGTCTGTGGGGAGAGAGAGAGAGAGATGGGTAGAAAGAGGAAAAGAGACAAAGAACGGGGAGAAATCTTGAGAAGAAGAGAAAGAGAGAAACAGAAATAGACTTCATCTGTAAGAAAAGAAAGATAAAAAAAGATCTTATTTCTCTTCATCCACTCAATATGTCGCTGCCGTGCGTCAACAGGATATCACCCAGAGAAATCTATTTCACTCACTCACTCACACACACACACACACACACACACATACTCTATCATATTGGAGAGGTGAAGCTGCAGTGACAGGAGAAGATCCATTCAAAATCAATAAACCTATTGTTAATTATTTTGGCAACCTCTCTCACTCTCTGTCTCTCCCCCTCTCTCTTTTTCTCTTCTCCCCTCTGCATTCCTGTATTCACACCATTCTGACAGCAATTCAATGTACCACACTATCTCCATCAGCAGGACTGCCTACCCCACTAGACAATGATACCTGGAGGAGATGGGAAGAAAGCGAGGAGAAAGAGCGAGGGAGTGAGCTGTAAATTTGTCTTCATGAAGCTGGGTGTTTATCTTTTGGTTACGGTACGCCAGAGAGCAAAGCGGAGGCACGCCGTGTTAATCACAATAATGTGCGGTTTTGAAAGAGTGTTACAATGTTGGTTCTCTCGCAGTCCGCACAGCCTACGTCTATTCTGGTCGCAATCAGCACCCTGAGGAGATCTATATCATCAGCATTTACCCAGACATGCTTCATATATGAATTCCCTGAAAATAACAGTGAGAGAGAGAGAGAGAGAGAAAGTCAACTAGGAATAGTAATGCACACACAGAATTCCTTCTTCCGCCTAGAGTGCTTACAGACAGGAATGAGGGTTGTGAATTGCTTTCATTGATTTCAATACAAGAGATGCCAACCTGACGGAAATAGATCTACTAGTAGCAGCTGCGAAAAACGTATCAATGGTCTCCAGCCAACTATAATGCAGCACGGCAACTCTCAACCTCCTGTTCCTTTTGTTTTGTGTTCAATAGAAGCTTGCTTGTTGGCAATAAGAAAGAGAGACGTGGGGGTTTTACAGTAAGCACTATTATATTTCCCCTCCCTCTTCATAAATCTATTCAAAGTAATGTTCCACAGATGATTCACAGCATTGAGCATAGCAGGATGTGAGATATAGTCAGTCAAATAATAGCACTAGAATAACATTACACAATGTGCAGATTACTATATTTTTCTCATGTATTGCACAATGTACCTTGTACAAGTGGTATATATTACTACTACCTTTAGGGCCCTTTATTAATAATGTATTCATTCGGTTCTATTAGATATGGGCTATTAGCTACACGTCTCATTACAGCTTAAAGAGCAAACGCATTAACCCCAGTCTCACTGTGTTGACTTCACTCTAATGCCCAAACCAATGACACTTCTCCACGGGGGGTTCTCAGTCTTTACGCTCTGCGCTTACAGTCTGCTTCATTCTTATTGGCCAAAAACCACTTATCTCTGAGAAGTTAGCTTTGTTTGGAATTGAAGCGTCTTTACACACAGAGCGTTTATACCAACTCAGTGGTGGAGCTGATGCCTGTTTGATTGCCGTGTAAAGAGAAAAGGAGGATTAAAATAACCCGTCTCTGACCCGGTATTTGTTCTGTTTAAAGTGAAATTGAAGAAATGTCTGTGCAAATACCATGGTAACCATCTGTTGCCAAATGTGCCAAGCTGTTGCAGCCCCCTCCAAAATGGCAGTATACATGAGAGTAGTTATCCTCACCTTATGTTTCCTCATATGTTTCCTCATCTTCATCGTTCATCTCTGCTGAACTCAACAGCTTTTGTTTTGGAGTAACAGCAGTTTAGCTCCCAAAACGAGGAACGCAAAGAGAAACATTTTGAGCCAACCAATCATGTAGCCTAGTTAACAACAGTCACCCACCATACAAGCAATGTTTATTGTTGTGCCAGATGCATGGATTCCCACTGATTCCTCTCCACAATGTGAAGATGATCAGACCAGGCAGGAGGCAGATGAACGAAGCCTTTGGAAGTTGACTCATGACTAATTTTATCCTGGCGCCAGCTTTTTGCCTGGGTCAGCTGTGTAAAGACAGCTTGAGATAAGAAAAGCTTGTTGGTTTTAACAGGCGGTATCAGTGAGTTGGCTTGGGCTCAAGGAAATGAAACCCTTTCCACACATTACAGACAATGGGCCTCATTCACAAAGCTTTTTTTTTTTGTATTGATGTGCTTACGGAAATACCAACGTGGGATTCATGAAACATGCGGAAAACCTAAATTGTGTATCGAATGATAAATGCCAATTGTTCGTAAATTGGAGATACGCGTAGGAACTCGTAGTAACATTCGTACGAACACTTTACAATCAAATCTGATTGTACGTTTTGTTGATGAGGCCCAATGACAGCTGTGAGTTACAGTTAAAAAAAAAAAAAAGTCAAACAGGGGAAGTGAGGTTTTCGCTGCATTATGAGTGCACATGGAAAGCCTAGAGGACCACCACATGTTAAACTACTAATTATAAATTAAGCAAAACTGTAGCAATAAAGTAGAAATGGATACGCTAGCTTTTAGTTATTGCATTGTTCAATTTTCAGATGAGCTTCATATACTTGAAGATACATCATAGCCAAATGTCATCTATTAATTATAACTCTCTCTCACTCTCTCAGCAAGTCCTGCAGTAACATCTGTGATCTCAGTCTGTCTGCCTTCACTCTGGATCCTGTTTTTTGTCATCAAGCTTATTTCAACAGAGAAATTCAATTTCAACCCTTTTTAAAAGGCTTTAAATGTGACTGACAGGTCAATGATGACAGGACGAAACCCATAGGACAGAGAGAGCCATCCCGGCACTTGTTTTAATTAAAGAAGCAAAAGTAAGTGGAGCGGAGAAAGCACATCAGAAAGTGCCACTCAACACTAGTGGGATCAGATCAGAAAAGCCGTAACAAGCAAAAAAATTATAATCAATAGATGGCATAAAGCACTGGCACATCTACACTGTGGCACTGCTATATATCTAGTCTTTTACACACAACCTGGGATATGAGCAGGCTGTAACTGCGTCCAAGTCAGCTGGCACGGGCTGAATGCAGCGTTGCTTTATTCTGCTATTTCCAGAAGGATGCAAGAATTATCAATTGCTGTCAAATAAAAAATGGTTTGTACTCTGCAGAGCTGTCACAATAATGAATTATACTATACGCGTCTTTCAGGACACCCAAGGGCACAGCAACAGTTTAGAGGCTGACAGACAGCCAGGGACATCATTGCTTGTTATTCTAGCCACAGTTCATACGATAGGCCCCTAGATATAGGGATTTACCAGTGTATTATCATTCATAGCTTTAACACAGCCATCCTGCCTCCATCTCTTTTCTCTCTCTCTCTCCCCCGTTCTTCCTCTCTCCCTCCCTCTCCCATCCCTACATCCCTCTGAGGGAGCTAAGTACCTGCTTCTATTACAGCTTTCAGCAGAGTTAAAACCCATGTCAACCCCCCCTGAGTAGTAGTATCTCACCAGAACAGTCTCAAATCAACATTTAGACAAGAATAAGACGGCTTCCTATAAGCCATTGGCAGGTATTTTTATGGGATACAGAGATATACAGTCATAGAAGTCTGAATTTACTGCACACGTTATGCAAAAATGTAAAAATCAATTGCTGCCGCCCCTCACCGGGCTGCCTACTCCCCACTGAGTGGAGAAGAAAAGGAAACAAAGATGCAGAGAACGAGTAATAGTAAAAGTTGGATTTAATGTCATCAAATAAGTTGGGGTGCTTTCGTGTAATTCAATGTGACTTTTGTGTGTTTTACACTGTAGTATGGGCTGTTCCTGTTCGTGGTTCATGCCATGCATTCACAGCATTCACTACTTTCATCACACACCACCATGTCTTCCTCTGGAATAAAGAAGTGTATGGTGCATATGTATGCAAATATGTTGTGTGTGTGTGTCTTTCAAAGTGTTCTAAATTGAATGATGTCAATACAGAGCCAAGGACATGATTATTTGGCACGTCACCATAGCAACAAGCAGAGAAAATGCGTTGGTTAGGACTGTTGAGTGTTTTCTGTGTGTTGGTTTGGAGTGCGACTAGGTACCAAGAATTTCTCTCTTTATTCATTAACATTTTTCACATTTTCTCCCTTTTTCTCCTCTTACACCTTGACTTCTGAACAAGCTGTACTGGGACATGAGCAGCTTCGTCTAACACACCACACACACACGGTGCATGTATTTGCACAGAATCACACTCTCAAACACATTCACACACGCATGCATTGCCTCGCACACACACACTCACATACATACTCATACAGCCTCACCTATAGGATGGCATACTACTCAGATGAACACACACACACACACACACACACTTTTTCAGTAGTTGCTAATCTGGTCTTTCACACCATTGTGCTGTGCTAGCTGAGCTAACACCAGCCCTCTGTGCCAAATTACCAGTGTGTGAGCAGACTTCAAGATCATCAATTGAGATGATCTTTTAGACTGGCTCTTTCATAAATATGGAGTTGTTTCATTTGTTTTTCCTACTGGCATGTACATACCATTTGAAAATGAATTCGGGGTTCATAGTTTGGGCAATACACTATAGCCAATCATGTAAACTGCAATCTTTTTGGGTGCAGAAAGTCTTTTCAGTATATCAAATATTGACCGAAATAGAGGAGTGATTGATCTTATAGCTTATGTATCAAGTGATAACATCCAATGACATCTACACTACACAAATCAGTATTTATCGACCCCAAAAGAAGTTTTTTTGGTACTTTATTAAATCCGTACTTTATATGTTTAAATTTAAAATACACACTCACAATAAGGATTATCTGATACATAATGCCCAGAACAAACTCGGAGGTATGTCTTTGTAGTGAGTAGCTTCCTGCTCTCGGAGCTGTAGAGGAGACAACCTTGCAGAGACGTCCAAGGCTGAAATGGTGGATGAATTAAAAGCGCTCTCAGCTCACAGGGAGTCTTCGTCGGGGTATCACATATCATTTTCCCCTGTTTCATCTGTGAGCCAACTCGACTTCAAATGCGGCACACATGGTGCTCGGTTAATTAGTGCTTAAATACTAGCTCAGATAATCAACAGAGATTATCAAGTGATCATTTCAGATAATCAAGTGTTAGATAGATAGAATTTACACTCATCTAAATGTTCATGCAGAGATGAGAAGTGAACAGTAAGTCGGTAACCTTGGAGTTTGGCTAACATTTGGCCACCTGGTCAGACTCTATGTTATCTTGTACTGAATGTGTGTGTGTCTCTGTGTGGCTGTGTGTGTTGCTCATTCATCGGTGCATAGGTTTGCGTGTTTCAGTCACTAGTCTCTGGCCTCACCCGCTTTAACCTCCCCACTCTCCCTCCCTCCTCACCTCTCCTGTCCCTCTCCCTTCAAAACCAGAGGGTCGGCAAGGTTGGAGCTCTCATGCAAGACAAAAGCTCTTAGTGACAGTTGGCTTGGTCTGTGCATGTGTAACACACGCACCCTCACAAACACAAAGTGTGTTTGAGGGTGTGTGTAAGTATGCATTAACGGCATGCATATAAACCTGCACATGCATTTATGGGTGTATGTGTAAGGTGTTTGCATGTGTGTGCCATGCATGTGTGTATACTCATACATTTGTGAGAGCATGTACTGTAAATATAGGCTCAGCCCGACAGACTGCGGGGGTTTAATGCTTCACACACAGAACAGTCCTATCCCTACTCCAGCTTCCTTATATCAGTTCTACCTCCCTCCCTGTGCTGCTCTCGGTTTTTCACTGTACTTCCATACCCCTTTTGTCTCTCTCTCTCTCTCTCTCTCTCTCTCTCTCTCTCTCTCTCTCTCTCTCTCTCTCAGCAGAGGCAACATGCAGAGAGGGTGAGTGAGCGTGGGAAAGAGATAGTGTCAACCTAACAGGGAGGCAAAACAGAAAAGACTGTTGCTTTGACTCATATCAAACACTCGGCACACTGTGCCTAGCGAGGAACACAGGCTGATTCAGAGTGCTGTATCTCAGTGATGTGGAAAAGAGACGCGGGGAGCAAGTGGCGTCCCGGTGGCTCAGCCTATACATATGAGCGTACCACTTACACATCGCAGCGTGGGTTTGAAAGCCGGACCATCACATTTCTCCGCCGCCTCTCCTTCCTGTGTGTCTCGTTTGACCTATCTGATTGACTGATGCAAATGTTGTTTGTGTGAGTCTGAAAGAGAATAAATCGTTATCAACTGAATGAACTCCCGCCACAGTGCATCAGTATGACCTAGTGGATTGGATGTCTTTCTGTAACAGACTCACAAGAGGATACTGCATCATGGTGGACTGCACACAACATTGTGCCTTTTATCACAGATATGTTTCTAGGGTAGGAATTCCACCATCCAGTATTTAATCGTTGCATTCAGATGTACAACAATGCACATTTTTTTCCAAGAGTCAAGATTAAACACCAGATTAAAAAGCTAATGATTTCTACTCAGCCAGTCTGGCGTGGCGCACCGCTAAACAACACATACATCAATCAGTCAATCAATGAGCCAATCCATTCCAATCACCAACACTTTTTATTTAGAGCTCTAACCTGTATAGCTTGTCAGCGCAGAGATGATTACACCACTATTAACATAGGGCTGTAATAATGTGAGTTTATTAAATCTACTGAGCCAATCAAACAAGCCCTCTGTAGAATAGGAAATGAGAGGAGGGGATGGGGGGGTGACATCATGATTTGATGTATTTTGTCAGGTACAGTCCACACATCCATGCATCACTCTGTGTTTGGTGTCAGCCAGGGGACAGTTTAATACATCCCTGACATCTGAGACACACACATGGGGTTTTAAAGGAGATAGATACAGATTGACCCCTCCAGTGACCTTTCTGCATGTATGTGTGTGTGTGTGTATGTGTGTGTGTGTGTGTGTGCATCTGTCTTTGTGCTTCAGTCTTGATTTATGTGTGTCTTGGCATAATAGACCTGCATCTATAATAGAGCATCACACCTGCACTAATTGAACAAAATATGAAGTATCTCTTTCCATTAAATCCACAAACCAGGTGAATAATGAATGAATTGTTTTTTTGATTTTCAAAACCACCAATATTTTCTACACTTGTACATTGTCCCATTTGTAAATCAATAAGACAAAGATGATACTGAAAAAACAAGGGAAAGGGAAAGAAAGCCGCACAGTGCACCAAAGCCCCTTGGGGTGAGTAAGTCTGTCTCCCGCTCGGTCTCTCCCATGCCACCAACTGTCATCTGTGCTATCTTTTGATTCTAACAGCATATAAAACACACACTCACACAAACACACATATCGACACATCCCTCCATGTCCTGCAGTTACCTACACTGCAGTGCCAGAGCAGATGGTGCGTAGAACCCAGGGTCCACTACCTGGGAGGCGGCGAGGGGGGGAGGAAGGGAGGAAGGGGAGGGAGACTGTCTGTCCCACAGAGTATTACTGTCAGTAGAAGACAATGCAGCGCTGATCAGCACAGGTATCATTTCTCTTCATTCTCAGTCATCTCTCTATCTGCCTTTCCAGCTCTCTCTCTCTTCCAGCCTACCTCTCAGTCTCTCTCCCCCTCTTTCTCTCCATTTCTTTCTCCCCCCTTTCTCTCTCCATCTCTTCTTCCCCTTCTTTTGTCCCTCTCCCACTCTCTCTCTGCCACTAGTCTCCACAGAGCAGTGAGTAGAAACCCTAGCCCATCCACTTCTATTGTCAAAAGTAATTTTCACTATCTACTGCCTACTGAACATTTAATGACAACCTGACAGGAAGGACTGCACTGGCATATGGTAAGTCATCCTATAGGGGAGGCTGTGTAGTAGTGTGTGTGTGTGTGTGTGTGTGTGTGTGCGTGTGTGTGTGTGTGTGTGTGTGTGTGTGTGTGTGTGTGTGTGTGTGTGTGTGTGTGTGTGTGAACTGCCAGTTATACTGAGTCTCTCCTTGGCTGTATTCATGTGGCACGAAGCCTTGACACACACACACACACACACTCACACACACGCACACACACACACACAATTGTCTGTCATGCCTGAGAAGTGTAATGACTGAACAGACCCAGGGGACTATTGACCTCAAGGCTCTAGTTTGGTAGTTCAGTATGTGTGTGTGTGTGTGTGTGTGTGTGTGCTTCATGTGCATTCCATCAGTCATTGTTGTGTGTGTGTTTGTTTGTGTATGCGTTAGTGTGTTGAGGAGCAGGGTATGCATGTGTGAGTGATTGTGATCGTGCATTTGTGATACTCCTCCCACTTAATTTCCAAGGAAGGGATTATAGAAGACATGCTACATATATATATACTCCATGTCACATGGTTTTTACATGCCGCATTCTTTCTTTTACCGTGTCCAGAGTAGTGAGTGGATGAGCAATCATGTGCCATAGATGACATTCGTATCCAGCTTGACATACTGTAAGTACAATAACTGCAGCAGCAGAATAAGCTTTGTGTGGTGGCGGATGCAAGACGCTGTGTTTTCACTGCAAATTAAAAATGTATTTTACTGCAACTCTTGTGAAACAATTTGTATCATTAACCTATTTTAACATCAACACAACAAACTCCCTCATCCTATCAGAACAGTCTGCATTCGGTTGGAAGCAGCTGCATAAAAGCATAAAACAGACCCAAAATTGTGACAGACAGAAGTCTGTCTCAGCAAAAACCGTCTGATGTGCTTTGCCTTGATAACTAACGACAGCTTTATTTTTTACAGCTTTTTCAGTGGACTATGAATGCCTTCAAATATAGGAGCACAAACCTCACTCTTCATCCCATCACTCTTACTGATTTAACGTGCACACGCACCAGCTTGATTGGAGTGGTGATTTGCAGAGCTTCAGTCATGGCACTGTTGTTTACATAATTACACCATTTACATTCACAGGCGTCAAACACACACAGCTGAGCAGCAGCACTACTGAGCCTGTGCCCACACTGCAAAGCACCACACACAGAGAGAGAGAGAGAGAGAGAGAGAGAGAGAGAGAGAGAGAGAGAGAGAGAGAGAGAGAAAGTGTCTATGTGTGTGGGAGAGAAGTAGAGAGAGAACGGTCCTCTTCCATTCATGTCACTAGATTCAAGCATTTGAATTTTTGAACTTTTGAGCCAGAGAGACAGTACATGTGAGAGAGAGAGAAATACAGGGAGATAGAGTTAGGTTGTGTGTGAGAGAGACAGGGAGTAAGTACATCTAGGAACAGTAGAGGACATGGAAAAGGAGTAGAGGAACAGGGAGAGAGAGAAATAATGAGAGAGGAAGTGATGGGCTGATAGAGAGGGCAGACAAAGAACTGGTACGAACTGCCAGTAAAGTTGTTCTAGCTGGGCAGCATTCACTTTCAATGAGAGGAGACAGTAAAGCCTGACTATGCCCACATTGACCCTTATGGCTTCAACTGGCTTTAATGTTTTCCTCCGCTGTGGTTTTCCAAACTAGATGTTGAACCAGCCAAAACAGAGCTGTTCTTTTTTACCAGAACAACAAAACAAGATCCTCCTGTGGCATTCAAGTTGAATGAGCAGCTTCAGCGAGACTTCCTGATGAGTTTGAAGATTGAAAATTAAATTTGTAAAAGGTAGTGCAAGCTCAGTCTGCAGGTTTGGCAGAAGGCGCCTCAGCTGGTACTGACAAGAATGTTTTTTTTAAATGCCACAATCTGAACATAAGTGGGAATGGGAATTTTAAAGCAGGTATGGGAGATCTTGATGGCTTCCTTCACTCCGTCCGATAAAGAAAGTGAATTTTCTACCAAATTTAAAAAGATGGAAATGTTTTTCCATAAAACGGTTCTTATGTCTAATCTAAAGGCATCATTGAGACTGAAGAGGGCTCTACTGGTATTTGATTTACATGTTTAATTTTGAATTGAAAGTAAATTGGCCCAACCTGGGTGACGATATAAAAGGATGAAGAGCTTGAAAGTAGCGGAAAAGACCAACATAGCAACAACTAACAATTTTGCACGAGACACATAAGCTACAGTCACTAAGTTCAACCCCCATACTCTGATGAGACACACACACACACACACACACACCTGTACTTCATGCCGGTGTGTTTGCCCGTGGACTCCTTCAGTGAGATGTGGTGTCGCGGGGTGAAGGAGCCAAAGCTGCGAGCAATGATGGCCACGGTGCGGAACTTGGCCCGGGCTTGGTTCACCACGTTGGGACTGGTGGCATTCTGCTTGCTGTGGTCCCCATTCCCCCTCTTCAGGTTGTGGTCCGTGCAGGCTATGGACACCTGCATGGCTGAGCTGCGATCGAGGGAGTAATGCCCAAGATATAAAAGAAAGGAGTGGAAAGAGAGGAGGAGAGAACGCCTGACCGAAAAAAGAGACAAGTCCCAAACAGTGAGTTTTCAAATCTCTTGTTTCAACGTCTTGAAAGTCTGTTTTCAGATCCCTCTGGTGCCTCTGGTTGCTCTGGTTCCTCTTTTTCTTTCCCTGGAAATGGACGAGGTCTTCAGTTGCAAAGTCCCAAACGCTGCATCACTTTGTTCTGTGCAAAATAAAGCTGTAAAAGCTTCCTGTTCCACTGTTTCACTTCAAGTCTTTCCTTGTAGGAGAGAAGCATCTAAAAAGGTCAATCATCAAAAGCCTGAAAAGAACAAAGACTGCTCAGTTCTTTGAGGGATCCCAGATTCATCTCCCCCTGCGCCTCCCTTCTCCTGTGTCCCGTCTCCGGTGCCGAGCTTGGGGAATTTTCTAACAGGGTTTTCGGCTGCAGAGTGGCAAGCAGAGTAACTGGACGACAGAGAGAGAGAGAGAGAGAGAAAGAAAGAGAGAGAGAGAGAGAGAGATGTGATCCAGGCACTGTGCTCTCCCTGGTCTGACTGTGGAAAGCGAGAGAGCGACACAGTGTGTGAGAGAGAGGAGGGTGAAGGAGGAGGGGACAGGGTCAGAGGATGGATAAGGAGATGGGGCAGGGAGGAAGGAGGGAACGAGGCGGGGAGGGAGTCATTCTCAGGTCCAGGCAGGGTGCACTGTCATAGATCTGCCATCAGCACTTTTCCCTCTCTTGTCACTTCTTCTACTCTCCTCGTTCTTCTTCTTTTCCGCTTGCCTTTCTTCCCCTCTCTCTCTCTGTCTCTGTGAGTCTCTTTGGCGCTCCCTCGCTCCAGCCTGCCGATGTTAATGTGTGTCACTAATGTGCATCTGCCCCAGATTCCTCCCTCTTTCTCCTCTCTCGCTCCGCTCTTTCCCTCGCTCTCTGATATTTACTCTCTATCCAATATTTTGACGCTCCATTCTTCTTTTTCTGTCGTTTTTGTTTTACTCAGCGGGGCAGCTCCATCTCCAACGGCGCACCTTGAGGGAAGTGACAGGCATGTGGTGCAACGAAACGCTTTCTCTCTCTCTCTCTCTCACTCCCACTCTCTCTCTTTCTTTCTTACTCCCACTCTCTCTCTCTCTCTCTCTCACTGTCACTCCAATGTTTCGCTAACCTCTGTCTTTAGGCTCCTTACTCTCGTTCTCCAGTACTTTTCATACAGCAAAGCAGGTTCCTTTTATTCCTGCTGTATTGCACACTATAGTATCCATTCTCTCTACGGTCTT
>CABFOQ010052626.1:1756-15900 GCA_900660455.1 Gephyroberyx darwinii
CATATTGACTTCTCTCACAGGCCACGAAAGTGAAGTGTATGTGTGTGTGCGTGTGTGTGTGTGTGTGTGTGTGTGTGTGTGTGTGTGTGTGTGTGTGTGTGTGTGTGTGTGTGTGTGTGTGTGTGCGTGTGTGTGAATTGAAGTGAATAAACAAGTGTGTCCATGATAATGTGCAATAAATAATGAGCAAAGCAATGACCCCCAGGATGTGAACAAAGAACTGTGTGTTTTCCATTCGTGGAGTACAGAGGGAAGAGAGAGGAGGGGGGACTTAATCTGCTGATTGATAGCAGGGGCCTGTTGGTCATGACATTGAAGACCAAATTATTATCATAACTATGTGTATATGACAGGCTACTGTAATACTGCTGAAATTGTATCACTTCAGTTTTACAGAGGGAATCAAAGGGCAATATTTTGGTAACACTATCCACTGAATCACCTATCTATGGGATGTACAGTCAAACCAGTTTCTGTAGTCAGGAGAAATCCCATCATGGAAGAACAACCGCTGATGTGGGCTGAGGGATTTCTCCTCATGTTAGCTGCGTGTTGCTCTGGAAGGCAGAGTCACTGCTTTTGGACAGCGCTCTGAATGATTTCAGAAGCAGACAGGCCTCTTCCAGCTTCTGGATTGGGTCCTGGACATATTACATTGTATCTGTGTCTCTCTTTCTCCTCAGGGCTTCATGTCTCCTTTTGAAACCTGCTGGACATATTACAATAAACCAGCCCTCAGTCAGTTGTTATATAGTAGGTGTTATAGTTGGTCAAGATTTATGGTGTACAGTAAATAGATACAATACACTTAAAACTTTGTATGGGCTCATGTCTTAGAGAGCTCCTAAGGCTTTGGGCTATCTCCTCCTTCATCCTCACCCCTTTTACACTGTTTGCGAGGCAGACAGAAGACAAGAGCTCTTGTGTATCCATGTACATTTTTTCAGGGATGTAAATATTGAAATGTCTCGTAAATGTCGGGTTTTAGTCGAAAAATGTGTTTTTGGTCAGAATCATCTGCTGGCCAGAAAATCCCATCATTTTGGGTGAGTTGGGAGGTTAATGTGATACATGTAAGTGTATTTGTGTTAATATGTGTGTACACTGTACTGTACATTTATGACCATGTGTATAAAGAAATGTTAGTATTGTAAAAGATTTATATTGTGTTACTGTATAGAACAGAACAAAGTCTGTATTAAAAAGTTCATCTCTAAAAGTTGATCGATCTCAGTTCCCTTTCTCTAGTCACATATATTTAACGTTGATTTTGGTGATTTGTTGATACGTTATGAAACCCATTATTTTTTATTCATAGGGAAATGGATGTTTATTTATATGGGGGAGGTCTGTCATTTTGTACATGGAACATAAAAGAGAGGACTTCTACCACCTAGATCCGTGTGATTTTGTTTTTTGCTTGAGGTAAAATAAAGTCCATGAAAAGGGAACACACCCATAACTTTAGATCCAAGCCATTTTCATATTTACTTTTTTGGGTGTGTTCCCTTTTCATGGACTTTATTTTAACTCAGCCAACTCAGCACCTCATCTGAGTGGTACACATTTAACAGAATGTAAATGATGCATTAAAACAAAGCACAACAAAACGCTGGGGTAGACTGGACCATCGGCCACCGAGAAACTTTGGGGAAATAATTACATTCCCCAGCAGGCGGCAGCCAGGCGGCCATCTTGCCCCAGATGAAGCGCTTTGCAATCAGCCAGGTCAGAGCTGATTAAGAAGAAAGACTTAGGAGTGGAATCTGCAATCTGCAGGAGGGAGGCCGGCAGGCACGATCCAGAGAGCAGCCAGGGACGCTGCTACAGATCCCCCACACAGGGTTGAAGAATAAATGACAGTTAGAATTTGAGTTAAATCAGTAAAAGCACCGTTTTGGTTTGAACCCTGCCTCCAGATTGAATAGATAGGAACTGGAAATGAATGATCACAAATACAAATTGTGTTGCTCTGTTGATTTACTCATGTGATGCAGCTGATTGTATGAGCTTACTGTCATTGGACATCCATTACAACTGCAGCTGTATTTCTACAGTCTGAACAGAATACCACATGGATCCATCCTGCTGGGGGCACTTCCAGAATCCCTCCATCCTGCTTCCTCTGGACCTTACCGTCCAAATCTTTCTCCTTTTTTTCTCCTGTCCTTCCCTTTCTACAGCTCCTGTTTCCACTCCCTGTTTCTCTGATCCCTAAATTTAGAAACTCCGTCCCAGATACTTGCAGTATTTAGTGCTGACTGTAGTGAACCCTCACTATACCTCATCATGATGTGACAGCAGTGCTAATCACCAATGCTAATGAAGATGAATCTTGTTATGCAGGTAAACATATGTCTAGGCAGCTCAATCTCCTGATCTTGATATTTCATTTCTTATTTTAACAGAATGAATCTGTCCTACACTGTAGTTTCCACCATCCTGCCTGATAATCTCATCAGTCCCCTTTTTCACACCCCCGTTCCCTCCCTTCCTTCCCTTCTTTCGCTTTATTCCACCAGTCTGCATCTCTCTCATCTCTTATCCACACTCAGGCCTTCCAGAACAAAGGGGGGAAACCGCTGCAGTGTCTGTGAAGGAAGGAAAGTCACCTTGGGGAAGACAAGAGAGAGAGAGTGGTAGGGGAGATTAGTGGGAAAGGGGAGAGGGAAAAGGAGGGGTAGAAGCTGGCAACAGGACATATTATGACTAATAAAGGGACAGCACTGCATCACTGCAGAAGCCCATCAGGAAATACCCAAACACTGATTAGCACAGACTGATAAGATTAGTGAGCTAAATTGTTACCGCCACAATTACACCAAAGTCCTGCGATATTGCTCCTACCCATCACACTTTCACCAACCAAAAAGTGTCTCAGTGGAAAAATAGTCATGAAATAGCCCACAAGGAAGTATTCAAAGTCTCTCCCCTACTTTGTGGTTTATGGCAAACCATTCATTCAACCAGTAATGACTTTGGCAAATGTTTTGGCCCTTGTTTTGAGCGCTGTGATGGAAAGGAATAGCAGCGTAGACTGACACAGTGCTTTGCCAGGACATACAGTGACATCTGCTGGACCTGGTCCTTCTGATGAATCAGTGTGTTAATCAATTTTATCTTTTTTCTGTATCATTGACTAGTCTTAACAGTTGAACAGTTCAGCACACAATGCTGAACTGTTCAAGGAGCACTATGCCAGGAAATAGGGACTTCAAAGGTATCTAATACAGAGAGCAAAACAATGTCCATCTGATTTCTGATTTCATTGTACAGCAGGATTTATACAAAGCATTAAGAAGACTTTTTCAAATAATGCCAATTCAAAACACTGCATGCCTTTAACAAAGATGCATTAAAAATGTCTTCAGCTGTTTGTGTATGTACAACTATAAAAAAGAAAAATAATAGGCTACAAAAGGACTGTTTGAGGTAGAGAGTGCATGGATACACAAAGATAGCAAGGTGGAAACAATGGAAACAAGAAAGCACTGAGAAAATGATAAGACAAAGTTAAGGAGAGGTAAAAGGCCATAGGATTTATCGATTAGGGTTTATGACAAGCAGCATACCACCTCTGTTAAAACAACCACTATAGGAATATATCATTAATCTGTAGTTCACCTTAGAGGCCAAAGCGCTTCTTTGAATATTTCAACCAATTGTGTCAAATGGAAAAATTAGTCATGTTGGCACATGCCATCACACGCACAGTCACAGTCCTCTGTGATAACCAACAGTGCCACCTAGTGTTGAAACTGTAGAGCAACAACTTGTCCTCGTCTGGCATGTGGATACTCGTGTTTGATAACCATTTTCTGTCATTTCTAGCCCGTTTCCCTTCTTTTTCTACGAAAGCCAAGGTCTCCTGGGACCTTCTGCGGCCTCTTCACAGTATTAAAGACGACCAGCGGACGAGCCGTTTGGGAAACAACATGTTAACGTTGGTAGCCAGCTAACGTTAGTTAGCGTAAGCGTAAGCTTGTGCTAACAACCCGTTTCTTTCACATTGCGGTATCATGCTACCGGCACAAGCACGTGTAGATAAGCAGAAATGAATATAAAGGAAACTGCTTTCTAGTAAACATTAAAAATGTATCCCATACTACTAGTAACATGACAACCTCTACTGAAGTCCATGTATCAGCGCCGAAATAGCTCAGTTGGGAGAGCGTTAGACTGAAGATCTAAAGGTCCCTGGTTCGATCCCGGGTTTCGGCAGCAGTTGGAAAAACATTTTTCAAACCGATTTGTTTGTGTTTTTATTAGAATAAGCACACAACTACTATGGAAAGTGATATAAGTCTTCGTGGTCTTTTAAGCAGCGGCGTTTCGTTTCGTCCATTATTCCCTCATTTACCACATTTGTCTCTGCTTTTCTGCTCGTGATTATAGGCAATTTAAATGAGGTAAATGAAGGAATAATATATTTACAGTAAAGAAATAACCTCTGGACACACAAAAATGTGAATTTGAAAGTTTAATCTTGACGATTGGTCTAAAACGCTATCATTGCCTGCCTGCCCGTTCTTAGTGCCGTGTAGGTGGAGGGATGGGACTGACAGAGACCTGTCAATCAATACTTGAGTATTCCACGTGCTTCTGCTAGCCAAACAGCAGCGCACATAAGCATACGTTTTTCTGTTGTATTCATTGGTTTCCAGGTTAAACGTTTTAGGTGAAGTAAAAGTGAAAGTAAGGGCATAGTTTAGTATAAAAGTTTAATTTAGTTTAAATTTAGATTCAGCTTAAAGTTGAGTGTGTGACGTTAAGGTTAGCTTGCTAGCTAGGATGGCAAATGAAGGCGCTCAGTTTGCACCTGCACCTCCTACAGTTGAAGACCTAAAAACTCCATCTGGCACAAGGACCCTGACAGAAAAATTTATGCTGAAGCAGTTAGGACCAGATACTCCTGACATAAAAATTCAACAGTTATCAGGTCATTGTGGCAAAGTGTATATTCTGACTTTCTCTCGCACCTGGTATGAGAAAAAATATGTTGGGCAGATGTGCCCAACATAATGCAGTGTTCTGCTTTCCCTGCCTACTTTTTCACACAAGATTCAAAAAGCACAAGGAGACTCACATGCAGAACCAAATTAAATTATCATTGCTAGGCAAAACAAACATTGCTGTGCAGCTGGATGACGAATATTGTCTTGGCATAGCAAAGCACAATGAAGAAGTCAGGAACAGGAGCATACTATCAAAAAAGGGCTTGTGAATTTTGCAGCTAACTCGGACAGTGTTTTGAAAACAGCTACTGTGTTTAAGGGCACATTTTTTTGAATAAGTTTTATTCAAAACAAACTGCTGGACTGCATGTTTGTTGTAATGACAGACTATATAATAGAGGAAATATGTGACGCTGACTTTATAGCCATTGAGGCTGATGATACTACAGACGTGTCTATACAAGCACAGTTGGTGCTTGTTTTGCGATATGTAGATGTGACAAGCCGGAAACGGTGTGAGAGACAAACAGTTTACTGCATGAACCAAAAGCAAAGGCCCTCGGGCCAGTTTACACAACTCAAAATACACTTGTATGCAGACTTTTCAGTCCCACTGTAACTGCTGCCTTTCCAGGCAGAGGGCAGCTTCTGTCGCTGGGGTGCAGCAGTCAGTCCGGTCCCAGCTTCACTGTGAGAGATCTAAGCTCATGGTTACTTGCAGGATGTCAGTTTTGATGATAACAACTCACAATGTTAAGTCGTGTCATCACAGTGGGCATTGCATCCACAACTTATTATTTTAAACAACAGCCCCACCTTTGTGGTAAAACAATGCCAGAAGACTGGACAACCTGTAAAACTTTTGGTAAAAATGAATAAGCATTTGCACAATGCATGAGGAAGCAGACCTGTTAGTATTACAATTTTACAGCATCACTGATTCTTTACTCGTCATTGATTCTTAGGCACTTTGTATTTTGTTATACTTACACATCAATCATGTTTTTTTCTCATCAAGTGAACAGCGATCATGATAAAACATGCAAAGGCAGAACCTTTTCAACTTTAATTTCCACCAGAGGGGGATGTTGTCCAATTAATCAATGAACTGTTACTATCCACAGCACCCACGTCATCTCAGGACTGTTCATGTTGGTTTAGGAAGTTAAAATATAGACTTTGAGCATTGCAAGGGTATTTTAGGAGTTGTTTGGAGGCAAACAATGTTTTTTTATAGGTCAGCCAAAAAAGGAGGCAACTAAAACTTGGATGACACAATTAATCCACATTAGCATCAAAGCAACATAATATTCCTGTAGGTCCTCATCATATAAAGTTACAGGATATTTATTTCTCATTTTTATGGGATAAACAAGTACACCTATCCAGTGAGCAGCCATGTGCACTGTCTCTCTCCCATAGGCCTTCAAAATGTGAATGTTTGTGTGTTTATGCACCCTATAAAGGCTTTTTATTGTAGGTACAGAATAACCTTTTCATTATGCCTGGATAGCCATTGCCCATGCTGCACTTTATAACCAAGCAATTTGCAGGTCAAAGGTGTGCATTTTCTCAATTTATTACTTAGTGTGCCTTAGTTACTTAGTCTCCCTCTCTCTAGCTTTAATGCACACACACACACACACACACACACACACACACATATATACACACAAAGTGTTATGTAACATTACTTACACGCAGTCACCCTTGTACCTCATGGCCTCTCCATGCATTAATAGAGCTTTTCATGCTTTGTGCTTCTGTCACTCAAACGGCCAAGTCTCTCTCCCAGCTCTCTTCTTCTCACCAGCAAACTGCATCTCTTAATCTATGTGGTGAATCTTTTTGTTTAATCTTTTTTCAATACCTTTTTATTGACAAATTATCTATTATTCCCTTGAAGATATCCCTAAAGAATGTGGTAGATCGTAAATCATTACATGAGAACATCTATTTTTAGTTCAAAAGACAACTTTAAAGTGGAGTCAGGGACTCAATTTAACTCACTTAAACAAATATCTTGACCATTTCTGTTTTCTGTTTCGCTAAACGGCGTTAGTCACAATGATGGGGAAAGCCCCTGTTTTTAGTACTTTAGCAAGCCAAGACCTGCAAATTTCTCTGAGCTATCTGAGGGTCAAATGTAGAACCTTATGTCAAGCAACATGACAGATGAAAGATGACAGATTTCCAAAACTATTAAAGAGGATTGCATTCATTCTGACCTGTGCTGTTGAGCTTTTTTCCATTGCCTGAAACTATTTGATAAAGGTGCAATGAAAATCAACTGTATGTTTCTAAGATAACTGGCTGTGACAGTTCAGAGTATATCTCACATTATGTGCAATCTGTCCATTTGGTCTGTGTAATAGTTGCAATAATGTCTTTTAACCTGTCTGTCAGGATACACTTATTTGTGTCCACATTGAACAATGTCATGGGTCCAGGATCCACAGCTGACAAGCTCTCTGCCCACTTTATGGTCCAAGGTAGTTAAAGAGTTATAACATGTATCCACCCATTGTCCTCGCTCCAAGGCCAGGCAAACAATGTCATGCGCAAAGTATAAAAAATCATAACATCACCAGATAGGCCAAATTGTTGATGTGTTATAAGTTTCTGGTCACGGATCTACATTATCAACAGTTCTGGTCTGTTCTTTTGTGTGTGTGTGTGTGTGTGTGTGTGTGTGTGTGTGTGTAAGCCTGTGCTGCTAGTTAATATGTAGGGGTTTGTTAGTGAAACTGCATACAGAGTTGAAAGGGAGGCCAAAGAGTTCAGAAATAGCAACACAAACAGAGAAACCAAACCACATTGCATAAGTTACTCTTCATATCCCCCCGTCCACAGACCTGCAGTCTACTTTCCTCCTCAGCAGCCGCCTAACACTCTTACCACACCTAATATCTCTCTCTCTCTCTCTCTCTCACTTCCAGTCATATCAAACAAAAAACATTTGATATCACAGAATTGAATCTTGCAAACTCAGGAAAAAACCCAGACATTTTAGGGAAATGACTTCCTAAACAACCTTCATATCAGTTTCATTGGAATTACCCTCATGAACCCTTCTCTGAATCCTGGAGCGCCTCACTCTCTATCTTCCTCATGTGTCTTTGTGCACGTTGAGCCGTTTGTCTCATCTTTTATATATCTCTGTTTATCTAGTCACCCTCACCTGTTTCTATTTCGTTTCTTCACAGACCTGTTCATGTGCCTGTGAGACTCGTCTATCTCATCATGAAACCACTCCTTAGTTTATTTATACACACCTTTCCCAGAGACTGAACCCAGTGCCCTCTTAACATTGACACGTGACGCATTTGGGTTGTGTGGACGTGTGTGTGTGTGTGTAGTTGTGAAGGAGAGGGTGTGAGCTGGGTGTGTGCTCAGACGTTGTTCTTGATTTGAGGAAATTGCTTATGTCTGTTCATTTCTGTTTAATATGATATATGATCATATGCTCCATGAGAAACACAAATACAATTCAGAACTCTAGACACAGAAGTTACAATGAATTAGACTACAAATACCATGGGGTCTATACGGTCTATATGGCATGTTCTTTGTGTTATGTAGAAAACTCTTGACTGGTATCTGCTGCCAATTATATTAAGAAGAAGAAGAAGAACACACTTTATTAATCCACATTACTCCACACACACATCATCCAGGAAGTGGTGGCCGCCAAACACACACACGCATGCAGGGAGGCTGGCTGCGAAAATTAGTCTTCTGCATTTCACCCATCCCAGAATATAGATAGTCATTTTTGTTATAAACCAAAGTTTGACTCCTTATCCTAACATTTGACTGTAGTTTTATTATGTAACAGGCTGACCGTGGTGCAAGCCAGTGGTTGTGAAAGTCTGGCAGTTCTCCCAAACCATGGTGTTCTCCCAGCAAAGCATGAAAAAAAGCAGATTTTCTGTGTGTGCATGTGTGTTCAGTTGAAATCGGTTTATGTAATCCTGTTCTAAGTAACCCATGACTCAGTATACAATATATCATTAAACACTATACCTCTTCTATTGAGTGAAGATGAGGTTACGGCTTATGACTTTCAGCCATAACTGCATCACTTGGTTTCAGCCACAAAATGGTCTGCATCTGTGAGTTTGATTACAGTGGTAGGACTGATGAGTCAATTCCAACTCATCTATTAACATCACTTAACCATGTACGCTCTGTGGTCAGCCAAAATGTTTTGCAGTGATTAAGTGCAAATGTGTGTGTTACAAACTACACGATTAGTAATCCAATATGACTTGTTTTCTCTTCTAGTGCTCATATTGTAGGCCAGCTGCTAGCCATAGATTTAGACCTAAGATTATATGCATCCACACAATTGGCCCTTTTGTTCATTAAATGTCTAAAACATGAAGAATGCGTGCCCTTGTTTCTGTGCCAGCAGAGTCCTCTAAATGTCCAATGGTGTAATTCAGAGATGATAAGATCGAAGTGCCTCTGGCTGAGCAGTTCAATGTAGACAGACAACAGGATGAACCCTTTGTTTTGTTCAGCAGATACCCAGAATAGGCCCACTTCCTGTATTTACCCAGCCCCCACCCCCCCTGAATGTACTTCCTCTATCAGACCTCAGAATGCCCTTCTGTCGACTTCATTGTACTGGCCTAAAGAAATCACATGCGGTAAGCCAGTGAATTCAAGTAGGAAACAGGATGACCGGGACCCTAGAGTACTAGATCAGCTGGCGTCAGAGAAAGTTAGAGATAAGCACACAAAAAGCACCAGAGACATAATGACAAAACACCCGGATATTGTTGTTTTCAACTGTGCTGTCATGAAGTGCAGCCTGTAAACTGCAATCTGTCTTCTAGTTGCATCCCTGGTGCCAAATACACAAAGGCCTGTCTGACTCCCAGATGAAAGGAAAGAATAGAGCTCCCTAGCTGTTCCAGACACCCAGGCCTAGAAAACGTAGAGTCAGCAACTGTGTTATGATGCCATCGATGCAAAAACACCATCATCAACATCAACAACAACAGAAAGCAACCCAGAGGGACTGGGACATTAATATATCCATTTCTGAACTTAATGAGACTCTAATAAGTATGAATTTGGTATAAATTCAAATATAAACTTCTTTACTTGGGCCTTGTTTGAATTTTTTTTTTCTCTCTGTTCCCCTCACAAAATATATGCCTCTGGAGTTCTGAGAGGTATTGTGAAGAGTTGAAATCTATGAAGATGATTTAACTCATTTTAATTTTCACTTCTTCCAAAAAGCTAATATCATTGTTTGATTGCCAAATATTCATTTTTTGTTTAAATTTGCCTCAGACTATTTTTCACGAACTGTTTCCATATCTGTGTGTTTAGTGTGTTCAGTGTCTCTTAACAAATAGACTGTGACCCATTTCCCTGTCTGACAGTCATGTGCTCATATTTTTTTTTTTTTTACAAACCACCAGCACCTGAACCAATTTTAGCAGCTCTTTCAGGGCTCCTATGAAATTTGGTATTGGAGACAGAACTTCCGTTTCGCAGCTGAAGGGTGTTACCAGTGGATTCCACAGTCCGATAGGGAGAGACCATTCAGAGAGCAGCTAGGAAGGCTGCTGAAGGCCCTCCTTTGATTTCTGATGCGTTATATTTGAGTAAGTAATTAAAGGTGACGGTCTTGTCCTTCCAATCCTGCCTCCTATGTGATCTGTGCCATGCATCCAGAGCCATCCAGAGCTCCCACTACACAACATCTCTTGGCCATCTGACGATGGCTCTGGACTCATCCTTCTCGGTGACTTCAACATCCAGACTGAAAAGCTTGACCCTCTTCTTTCTTTCCTCGCCTCCTTCGACCTATCCCTCTCCCCATCTCCTCCTACCCATAAGGCTAGCAACCAACTGGACCTAATCTTCACCAGACACTGTTCTACTGCCACCCTGTGACAACAGTGACAGAGTCGCTCCATGCCGCTAGAGCGAACTCTCTCTCCTCTGTCCTGATACTCCTGGACCTGTCTGCAGTGTTTGACACTCCTCTCCACCCTTGAGGGGATGGGTGTCTCAGGCTCTGCACTCTCCATGTTTGCATCCTACCTGACGGGTCAGTCCTACCAGTTGATGCTGAGAGGGTCTGTGTCAGAACCACGCAGGCTCACTACTGGGGTTCCATAAGGCTCAGTTCTGGGTCCTCTTCTTTTTTTCCCCTCTACACAACATCTCTTGGTTCTGTTATCGTCTGCCATCAGACCTCTGGAGCTTGTTCAGAAAGCTGCAGCTCGTCTGGTGTTCAACTGCTCCAAGTTTTCCCACACAACTACCCTTCTCCGTTCTCTACACTGGCTCCCTGTAGCAGCTCGCATCCAGTTCAAGACCCTGGTGCTAGCCTATAGGGCAGTGAAAGGAACAGCTCCTTCTTACCTCCAGGCTATGGTCAAGCCTTACAACCCCGCCCGACCACTTCGCTCTGCTGCCTCGGGGCAACTGGTTGCCCCGTCGCTCAGAGGCCCCTGCGGACGATCTGCATGGTCACAGCTCTTCTCTGTCCTGGCCCCACAATGGTGGAATGAACTCCCCACTGATATCAGGACAGCAGAGTCACTGCCCATCTTTCCCCACAGGCTGAAAAACCACCTCTTCAAGAAACACTATCCTGACCCTTCCTCTTAGCTCTTGTTTATTTGATTAACTTATTTGTCTCATTTGTTTCAATAAAAAGTAGGTAGCTAACTTATTGCACTTTTACCTTAGCACTGGTTCTGCTCTTAGATGCATCTTTAGGAAGGAAATGCACTTATGATTTCTGGTGACTAGTAGTTCTCATTCCTACCTATGTTGAATGCACTTATTGTAAGTTGCTTTGGATAAAAGCGTCTGCTAAATGACTGTAATGTAATGTAATCTGCCCTCAGACTGGACTTGTGACCCCTGGCTTTTCCCTGAGGGGGCCACAGCTCGCGCACATGGAACACATGGAAAACAGCAGTAGGTACAATGCATGGAGAATCATAGTTTGGTTCAAATGTAGCGCTTTCATGTCAAAGTCAAAGGTCATGAGATGTCAGGTGTGGTTGTTTCAAACTGACTATTTACCTGGCAGCTGAACTGGGTTTAGTGTTTCCTTAGCTCAGAACTGTATTTGTGGTGGTAGGACATCTGGGGGAGCGTCAAAATAAACAGCTTGATTCTATCATGGCTTAAACACAGAATTCCCCCGCATGTGCGTGTGGTGTGTTTACAAGCAACAGCTGAGTGAGCCCCCAGCCTCGCGAGACTAGTCTCAGGCAGAGCATTAGAGATCAATTTAGAGTGATTTCGAAACTTTTACATAGAATTTAATAGATGAATGAACCTAAGTGATTTGGGGTGTTTTGTTAAGTTTGGAGATGGGGAGGATGTGCAAAGCTACAAACCTGTGGGGGTTTTATGGTTTTGGAGAGTTCTCCAGTTTGGAGAACTGGAAGATTAAGTTTATGAACAGAAAGATCTTTGAATATAATGCACAAAGCAACACTCCACTGAAAGCACAATCGTAAGCTCAAAACATTTTGCTGAGATGGTGTACACTTAAACAATGTTTGGAGAGATGATGTCCTTTAACAGCTCGGCTTTGTGTTATTGATGGGTAACGGTGTAATGTGATCCGGTGCAACACATGCCACAGTGGTAGTAACTCTTCAGGAGGACCTGCAGCGCTAGGCTGTCTATATCAGGGTAAGAATGCCCATTGACCAGTGCATTGGAAACTCTGTATTTATAGATAGGGAATGAATATGTGCTGGCACGAGGCTGGTCAGAGGTTACTGTAGCTGTGACCCCGGGATTACAGTGTTCCCCTTGCAGCTGTGTCCTATTGCTCAGTTCAAGAGGACACACAACAACAAGTGTGTTAGCAGGGTGAAGTCTGTGTATGCGCATGTTTGGGCGGAGAATGTGTGAGAGAGTCTTACTCAGCACTGACACCAGCAGAAACTTATTTTCAAACCCCTCTCAGTACATCTTTTGGCAGAACACAGTTGAATGGGTGGTGATTCCCATAAGTCCTCTGATAACAGGGACTAGCACGGGTATCCAGGTCAGCCAGCCCAGACACCAGCCGTCCTGCCACAGCCCAATGATACTGCAATTGTGATGAGTCAGGGATTCTCAGAGACAGGGGCGTCATCTATTAAACAGCTGTGGCCAGCAGGACTACACTGGCAGCGTTTGCCATTGACTTTGCGAGGTGACATTAGTTGTGACTGTCAGCCCAGCAGACATGCGGTTTTGTAAATATCAGGTGAAGCAACCACATCTCTGCAAGCCTACCAATCATCCTCCTCCCTCTGTGTGTTTATGTAGACCTAATGTTGTGTATTCACTGGCCCTGATCTTTGTTTGCACGGATCCCACCATTCCTTCAGCCAGAGACAGAGGGAGGAGAGAAGGATGAGAAACAACAACAAACATTTAAATGGACGGTCAACAACGCAACAGGAGTGACACAGTGAAGAAATCCTGCAAAGAAAAGAAAGGGCAAAGGTGAGTGCTCAACTATGATAGGCTTCATCTGCCAGAATGGACCTAACTCATAACCACAGTAGACTATAATGCAGATGGTCTCATAACAGCAGATACATCCACTACAACGCCATAATTAACATTGTACAAATATTAGCCTGATGTTGAAATCTTTTACAGTCCACATGTACACCGATTATATCAACATACACACTGTTCATTTTTATAGTTCTATGATTAGATTAGCAAAATATCACCATCTGTACTCACGGAGCATCAGCACCAGTTAAATTCCTGCAACATGAAAGTGTTAACTTGATTCTGATTGTGTTTCCTTTACCATTTTGACATTGGACTAGATCTCGATTGAGGCTATTTGAAATTAGTATCCTCAGCTAAGGCCACTCATTAACAGTAGTGATGTCCTAATTATCAGGATAACTGTCACTCTCTAGAGGCCTTCTCATCCGTCGCATCTGAGATGAGATCATTTTACTCTATTCTTGCTCTTTCTCTTGGGAGCATCAGGAAGGGTCTACGTGGTCAATGTCATTATCACTCTGTGCACTACTCTCTCTCTCTCTCTCTCTCTCTCTCTCTCTCTCTCTCTCTCTCTCTGTGTGTAAAGTGGGTCACAGCCTCTGTAGCACAGAACCAGCATGTGTCCAACAAAGATTCTCCGGCTCTCTCTCACACACACACTCTCTAGAATACTGTTGG
>CABFOQ010052626.1:22987-104241 GCA_900660455.1 Gephyroberyx darwinii
AATCATAGTAATAGAATAGAAGTAAAAGCAGAAGTAATAGCAGCACCAGGAATAGTAGTAGTATTAGCTGAAGTAGTAGTAGCAGAAGCTGTAATATTTGAAGTATTAGCAGGAGTAGTAACAGCAGTAGTACTAGCAAAGGTAGTAGCAGTACTAGTAGTATTAGCAGAAATAGTAGTAGCTTTTACAGCTCTAGTAGTAGTAGTAATAGTATTGAAATTGATGTAATTGAAATCATACAAACATATTGAAAGTATTAAAAGTATAAATAGTTGTAATGATTGTTTGTATGGAAACTTCCTCCATCAAATCAAAATGTAGACATATTTCATGTCCAGCTTTGTGTTTTCTATTCATTCATCCATCAGTAAACCACAAACTGAGTCTCTGGTCTCTGAGCATTGTGAAAGACAGCCAAGGTCACATTTGACAGTCTCTGACTCCATCTAGTGGCTTGTAGACACAGAACCATTGTCAAAGCGAAAGTGAAACTTATCTTTTCATAATTCATTCCTATGGGACAAAAAAATAGCAAAAATCAAAAATTTAAATGACTGATTGTGATTCCAGACTATGCTGAATTTTTCAAAGTTTGAACGGCGTTGATAGCTTAAATGGTGTGAAAGTAGTTGAGCGCTGAAGTTTTTGGCGGAAGAAGAGGGAATAAATAAGTAAGTACAAGAACATAAGTGTTGCTTGCTGAAGCAAGCACACTAATAATGTTTTAAGTTAACAACTGAAACAGATATGATCACCTGGCTGCACAGAGCATACAACCATAACCACAACCATAACCTACCTCCAGCTGTCTGGGGGTGCATCCCTAATGTTTGATTTCTATGAATATATAAACTTATCTTGTACTCAAACTAACAGCCACTCACACAAACTCAAACAGACTAGATACCAATGTGACATTGAAACATATCAGGTACCACACACACACGCCACAACGTTACAGATCAATCTGCCCGCCCTAGGGCTACCATACAGACTCATTTAAAACAACTTGCCTTGTGCATTACATGTTTTGTAGTGTTTGGGGAGTGAGACACGATCATGACACGTGAATAGAAGACTTGTGCGCCTCTAGAGCTGCTCATTATATTCACTCCACATTTTTAGTAACTATTTTTAGCAGTAAATATTGAGGCTAAGTTCTTAGCGCGACTCATTCTGGTTTTTACACTGCAGTCATTTTAGTTAGCATCTGATTCAGTTTGCATAGCGTGGCATGTATGTGTGCAAGTGATTTAGTTATGGGGAAGTTCAGCTGTTCATTTTCAGTCAGCACTTTCAAGTTTGTTCAGAAAAAAGAACAAATCGTACCATTTATTTTTTCATTTAATAACGTGCTGCCGGAACAGGGCGGCATCTATACCTCACAGATTCACAGGAGTCAGCTCTTTCTGAAGTGCTTGGTTGTGTGTATGTGTGCAAAACCTTAACAAAAAAAAAAACTTTCAACACTTTTCACTCAAGGAACAAATCATTTGTGAATCACATCCGTACGTGTGCGTGTGTGTGTGTGTGTGTGTGTGTGTGTGTGTGTGCGTGTGTGTGCGCATATGCATCGTGGTAGTGTTTTTCAACCTCTGGCCTACAGTTGTGAATTATTCACCCTTCAGTTGCTCTCTGAAACTTAGACAGCCAAGCTCGAGTTACAGTTAACATTCACAAACCAATCTCGTCTTGGTGCTCTGTCTGAGTTGAAGACAAGTTGCTGTCTATCGAGTTGCCGTTACTCTTTTGTCATTATAAAGGCAGAGAAGTTTAAGCAAAGTGGTTTGTAAGGTGGGTTTGTGTAGTCCCTCAGATACTTTAACCTCTTGGCATGTACTCTGATTATACATAAACTCTGAGACTATGATGTGAGTCTGAAGGCGTGCAGGGCTGGATCCCTTCCACGTGTCTCAACAACAGTTCCAAGCAGTGGGATACCAGGAACTCAACTTCAGTCTAGGAATCAGGAATGGTTTGGGTTTGGGGAAAGCAGACAGCAACACTAAAACCACCCCACTATTATTTTCTCTGCGTCTCTAATGTAATTCATCTGTCACCAGCCCAGCCTAATACAAGTTTCTCTAAGTTCGCAAAGTTCCCTACAACAAAACACCAGAAATGGCTGGGATGGCTTTTGCAAACAATATATACATGTAAATAATATAGCCAATGAATAATAAATAACAATAAAAGTTAAAAACAAGACGCCTGGACAGCCTATTACAGCAAGCCAGCATTGACGAATAGTGGTTGTCTCAGCTGAGTCCATGATGTTGTGGCCACTGAGTTAGCAGAGTGGTACTGGAGCTGAGCTGATATTATTGGCTTGTCTCACTGCTATTTGAAGAGTATCCATTTGTCAGGATACAAAGTGTATGGAGCAGCAGAGTCAATAGTGGCCTAGTCTAACACGGCTTTAACAGCATTAGATATTGATGTTTTCTCACCATGATAGCACTAATCAGAGGTATTGGAGTAATGACTGGCCTGGCCTGGGATCGGTTTGGTCTGGTCTGAGTTGGTGGCTGTGTTGTGCTCTGCTTCGGCATGCTTTGCCAAAATTGCCAGGTCATCACATCATATACAGACACTCATTATACGGGAAGATATGGCTTTGACCTTACAGACTGATGACTACACAACATATAAGGTTGCCTCTCTCTCTTAGTTCCTGGCTTGGTCAGATGGACATTGAGCCATGCCTAGAAATTGGAGAATATTGCAAGTTTAATGAAGGAGCAGAATAGAGGTAAGAGAGGGTTGATGTAGTATATTTTAAGTCCTGGAGTGACCCATAGAGGTAGATGGCAGGGACATATCAGCCTTGAGGATATTTCTAGCATTGGTGAGGTAGCTCCAAAGAAGGCTCCAAACCTCTCTTGTCTGCACAAACCCATACTATGCATATGAGGATGGGAGATCAGGTGTCTACTGGCAGGTTGTCCTGGATAGAAATACAGGGAGGCCTCAGAGACTGTACACTCTTACACTAGATATATGGTTGCAGATGGAAAGCTGTACTCAGTGCAGCACAGTACTACTTTACATTGCACTTAGGCTAGTGGGGAGACACTCAAATGCATAAAGGCCTTATTTACATTACCTTACTAATTCACTGCTGTTAGCTAACCTCAATACCAGATACATGCAACGCAATTAGCTGAAATATTTGGCTTTGAATTATGATTGTAAAATGTCAGTCTCTAGCTAAGATGTCTGCAAAATGGGTATAGTAAGCACCTTCACACATAGGTTTCAAGCAAAAAAACTATCATCGTTCTAATAAAATACCCAGTTAATAGGGAGCTGAAGCAGAAGTTGACAGCCACTGGTTTACTAGCAGCTAGGTGGCAAGCGTGATTTTCCATAGACACAACTTCGGCTCCCCATGAAGCCTGTGTTTTGTCTGCTTTTGCATATGGAGTAGGCTGTCCACCCTAATAGGTAACACTAGCGCTAGATAGCTAATAGCATATCTTGACTGACACAAGGCCCAATCACAGTTAATCACAATTAAACCTGTACTATGTAACTTTCTGTAATTTAGTCGTTGGCGGCTCCAAGAGGCAGTGAGAGGTAATTGTTTTACCTTATTTAGCTTGATAAAAACTTCACCAGATTGCTGAATGCAAGCTAGCTGCATGCAACTAGTATCATAACAGATGAACACAGTCATGCAACCGATAGCCATACAATCGATGACACTAAACCCAATTAGCAACATTAAGCTAGGTAGGGAATAAAGTTCCTGTGCACTCAATGACTCAAACGTCTCAAATGTAACATTACTTTTGATTTAAGGCAAAGAAAGAATACTGTAGTAAAAAAAAACTGTTCAACTAGATGCTCTTCAATTCGATGGAGATTGCAAAATTGTTTGTTAAAAGGGCTCTTTGTTTTTGTGTTTGTATAGGGCTGCTGCCTCTGGACAGCCTGTACTCCATGACACTATAATGTCATGGGGTTTAGATAAGATTGAATTCACTGGAGTGTTGCATAATAGCCTACAGCTGCAACATATATTGGGTCTGCAGTCTCTCCATCTCCACTCTCACTTACACATACACACACACACACACACGCGCACACACACACACACACACACACACACAAATATGTGAGGGAAGCCATCCATCTGCAGTTGAAAACAAAAACATGTTCCCTTCTCTCCAGCCAAGTGGGGAGGAGTTTTGTTCCAGACTTTTAACAGATGAGGTTTACCCCATTTCCCAGGAGACAGACAGCTTGTGTACACATGACATTGAAACCATGGCACATGAGCGTGAGGACATTCTGCTCATGCCCTTTAAACCTAAAGAGAGTTGCACTTTTGCCCAGTTACCAGGGAATTATGTGTCAAAAGCCAGCATTTTATCCCATATTCATTAATCTGAATTGTGAGGACAAGCAGGTGTACTTTTTGCCCCTGATGACAAGACTGAAAACCCTAACTCAACTAGTCATGTAGTTACCAATCTTGCGCGTTGTTACAAAGTTTGCAAAAAAATTAAAAGCATGTTACAGTAATCTCTCAGGAGTTGTGCTAGACTGCAAAGATGGAGACTGGGTGAGAGAAAAATCAAGCGTGGTCTTTCTAGGAGGCTGAATCTTCTGTGGTAAAACAGAGACCAAGACATGAGTATTTTCCATGTGAGCTTATGAGCCCCAGTACCATAGAGGTCCTGGACGGCTAATGTCTCCCTGCCTTGTTTGCTTTGGGCCGAATCTCTGGTGTGTATGCCTCTAAGTTCAGAGAAAATGGTGTGTGTGTGTGTGTGTGTGTGTGTGTGTGTGTGTGTGTGTGAAAATGAAAATATTTTGAAATACTGGAGGCTGTCTAGTTTTTGGCAGTCCTAGGCTCCACGTGACATCCTGTGATACACGTGGAGTGTAGTAGGAGTGGTTTTGTTTTCATAGCTCGCCCATTTGGATCATATGGAACTCATTAATGTACAGCGGGGCTGCAGGGAGAAAGGCAGAGCTGGTAGACATGTCATGGCTCTCTATACACACCAGTTATCACGCTAAATTATTGAATAGTAAACCCCATTTGATCTTAGACCATATCTGAGCCATACATGCTTGAGTGTTTGTCTATGTCAGCAGTTGATGTTTGCATGTGTGTGAGTGTGAGTGGATTTGAAGAAGTGACTAGGCCTCATGTGAGAGAGGACTGGTGCTGAATGTCCATTTGCATGTAGTTCACAAATGGGTCTGCATATCAATAAGGAGAAACGGCTTTGATGTATCCTCCTTTTTGTACTGCTTATCTGTGTGCAAGTGGTCTGCCACTAACCCACATCTGTTTTTCTCCTGCTTTCTAGTAGTCACGTGGAGACCACATGTGAATGTGAGTTTACGTCTGTGCCTGCTCTCTCAGTGCAGCTTTCCATATGAGACCTGCCTGCTTCGAAGCAGCGGAGGTGTTGAGAGCTAGTTGGACTGTAGGCACAACGAGGAGTCACGTACTAGCTGAAAGGATTGTTGTTGTGAGAATTGACTTAACAGCGCTTGTGCAGCTCTGGAATTAACTGGTGGAACCTCTCTGGCTCCATACCTCTCTATATACAACACTGACATAGACAGGTTTCCTTTTTACTACAAGCAAATATCCTTATCTTAACAGTCATTTAGCGTGGGAGGGTGTCTGAGGCAAAGCACGTGCAAGAGGCTTGGCACCTAGGCAAGCCTGCATAAAGTCAGAACCTGACCAACCAGATCCTGGGTAGTGAAATCTGACCAGGAAATCAGTGCTTAGGGAACATGAGTGTAAGTTAAGGAGCCGGTATTCTTGTGAAATTCCCTGCAGCACCACACTTGGGGTCAAGGTGGGCTGGTTAATTTGACAGGGTGTAGGTGTGTAAAAATGTCACAGTAGAGCTATGATGGATTGCTAGACAGGAGCCACAGGAGCTATATATAAGCTGACCTGGACATGTGAAACGTGCGGGGGTGTATGTTTCCACGCCGGCAGAGAAATAACCAAAGGCTTGGATGACAAGCTTGTCAATAGGTAGGACACCTGCATCCAACATGTGCATCATCTCCTGGATACTGTATACATCTATTATACTTCTTGCTTGAAACTTTAACCCTGCTGCCCCTGACATTAGGTTCCTGGTATTAACTTACCACAAACTAACAAGATCCTGGCTCTGTTTTCCCACAGTTCTCACACGCAGACTGTCCTCTCGAGACTGTTCCCATGGTGATGAGCTAGTGCAGAGCTGAGGAATTGATCCACTGGGTGTAGAAACTAGGCCAGAACAGTCAAACGTGCCTCGTATTTATTTTCATAGCATACACGTGAGTGAAGGCCCGCGCAGTAGACAAAAACATAAACTGTGCACACTCGCACGCATATGTTTGTTCACATTCTCACTAGGGCAGGTTTCCACTTCTCACATTCCAGCATGACCTACATGTTTAGAAACATACATACAGAAAGGTCCTACTTTGACCACGTGTACCCCCTGAAGACTTAGAAGTCAGCTGTTGACTTCTAAGTGTGTCAGGGTCTTTCCGGTTGTCCAGTGAAGAGCTGATAGCAGGTGTCTGGCTAATGGCATGCTATTTTCTCCAACAACTTAAAGAGGCTGCAGTGAATTTAAACATTGCAATCATCTAGTGTCACTCATCTGGTGTCTGCCTGCATTTATCTCTACCGCTTGTTAGCAGCCTTCCTGACACCTGGCAGGGCGCCAAGCACAGTTTATGTTAGCTAACTGTGCCGGTATATAATGTACATGTCCTGCCTGTTGTCAACTTTCACCCATATGCACATGATAGGCTGTAGATTCCACGGTCCATTTATGCTTTATTAATGTTGAATGTGAGTTTGCCTTCTCATAGCAATATTAAGCTACAAGCATCTGTGTGGGGGAAGGAGCTGTTCAGCCAAGGTTAAGGAGTTGCATTTACAAGTCTCTCGCTGCCTGTAACCTGGAGGAAGTTGTGAGTTTATAGGGTTCAGAGAGACCAGTCTCTTTCCCCCTACAGCCATAGACACAGGCTTGGGCATGTATTTTAATTTAATGGACTATGTTCAACTTCAAGAAAGGCCTTGAGGAATGTGCCAGTCTAAACAGGAGGAACCTAGCAGCGTTGCTCAGATCCTCTCTATAACCAGGGTTTAGGTATGAAATTCACCAGCTAAGATGTTTAAGTCACCACATTTAAAATAGATGGGCAGCAGTTTTGTTTATACCTCTGTCCAAGTTCTGATAATTAAAATAAACTCTGCCAACTGTCCTCTGGCACCGCTGGCATTGAAAAGCATGCTGTTATTAGAAGCGCTATTCCCCCTAGTATTTATCAGGCTGTGTGAAAGTGTCTATCTACTTTTCCACCTTTCTCCCCTCTGCCTCTGATAACCCTTCCCTGTGTAAACACTACAGAAACAACAACTCACCAATAGAGGCTTTTACTTTTGGTCTCTAGACAGATAAGCGGCACGTGGGAGTTACCTCCATACCTTCTCTGTTGTGGCAAGAGGGTTTATGGCCAGGCCTTGTGTTTGGATATGAACAGCTTACAAGCAAATACCAGTGGTAGAGGAAGATCAATGTCCCATCCCTGCACTGCGTGACTGATATTGTCCTGTTTTAGATTTACTGTGTAACTACAAGCATTTTCATTGCTTTCTATATGCTTATAATCATTCATCCTTGTCACTGATTGATAGACATCCAACATGTTACTGGTCTGCAGTGTGCTATGATTGGTCTTGCCTCAAATGTTCAAATATACCAGATGTCAAACAGTTGCCTCGATTGTATTTTTATAGCCACGGGTGAGAGCCTCGTGATCAGAGGAGACCTTTTATGCATTGCAGACAGAACGAAAGATAGCAATGATATGAAGAGTTGGCTGTGGGTATGCCAGAGTAAACAAGTCTGTCCTTGACTTGGCATTGGGTGTCAGGCTATCAGTGGTTACTACCAACACACATCTACTAGAGCAGCCCGTGAGTGAAGGTGCATATGGGCCCATCCCTCTCTGTGGCTCGCTCTCATACTCACGTTTAACTTCCTCATGTGTTTGGGAAAGAGGCGGAGGGATGTCAAGTTGGCAGTATTACTATATGATGTCTTGCCCACACAGGGCTGCCAGGAGCACTCCCTGACTTTGACTGGCTGTATTGTGTCCTTCTTCACTTCCTTCTTCCTCCAAGGCTCATACACCCTCATTCCTCACATTCCACTAGTATTACGCATACATGTGAGACACTGCAACCACTGGAAAGCAAAAGGAGAGTGGGCAAGGGCACATATTCAAATAAGGTAATGGCCATCCGCTTGTGTGTTACCATCTACTATTCAAAAGAATACACTATGCAAACTGGGCTAAACTCTCAACAGATGTATGATGCAGTAGAGTGGTTGCTAAGCTCATGGGGGCAAAGAGGGAGATGGGTCACACTGTCTAGGTCATGCTGCCTAGTACAATACAGTATCATTTATTCTCTGTAGTCATAGAAAGTCTCTTCACATGACACATCTATATACAGTAAATCATTTTTGTCATAATGTACATAATCATGACATGTACTCATATATAAGTAAAGTAGATACAGGTCTGCTAAATCCAAGTGCATCATCCAGTCAAACAATAAAATGTACAGTCAACCCATCAGTCTGTATCACTGTGGCAAACGGCTCCCTAAATCTGTCTCCTTCTTGAAAAGAAGGAGATAGAGTCAGCTAATAATGGCTTCCTCTGTTCTAGTTACACCTCAATGTCAGATGCTGCATGACCTGGATCTGCCCCGCCACCAGTCTTCTGCTTGGCCACAGATAAGGAATCAGCCATATGTCAGACAGAGCTGGGTCAGTTAGTACTTGAAATAGGCTAGATGCGTCAAGATCAATCCAGAGAAGGAAAGCTAGACACAGAAAGAACTTCAAGTACCAGGCATGGTGCAGATACGAGCTGGTGCAGATGCTAAGCTGCCTACTCAAAAGCAATATTCCTGTTCCATTTACGAACATTTAATTTCAACGTTTGATTTTGTCCTTTTTCTGGAACTTCTAATACATTTCTAGTGGCTGCTGCTGCATTACTAGTGGATAAGGGTTTCCAATGACTGCTGTGTTTGTAGAAGGCCACACATTGTGCAGTGTGCATGGAGGAGGTTGTTAGAAGCTGCGTCACCGCCTTGTTTCGTAGCTGGACTGAAGGCCCTGTGGAACAGCCTTGGGCCTATTGTCCCCAGGCACAGGCCTGTGAGATGAGAAGGGAGGTCATGCTAGGCTGACATAACACTGACGCATCCATCAGGGCAGGATGACTAAACTAGAACGAGTCATACACACACACACACACATAAATATGATTAATTCTAGTGGGTTCCGGGGACCCCCATGGATCCTTATGGGAGTCCCAGGGGGTCCCGGGTAAAGAGTGGAAAGGTTTAATGTTAGTATCATTTCATTTGCTTGCTATTAACACAATGACAGAATGACAGGATGTAAAATGTCTTTTCTGATTATGGGTTTCCTTCTCTCCACTATTATCTGCATTTCAAGAGTAGGCCAGATGTGCATCTCTATTTTTGATAATATCAAAAATAATTTCAGAATGGGCTCTCTGGCCCAATGTATGCTGATCAGGGCCGTCTGATATTACAAAGTTTGGAAACCCCTGGTCTAGCACACACACGTTCATGCCTGACCACACTTCTACTTTTGAGGCCAACTCTACACCTTTGCAAATACACACACAAAAAAGTCATTCACGCAGTAATATGACACTCCTACTACATTTCCATGGTTTCCTTTCCCGAAAGATAGACTACAATGATTAAGTCAGCATTGTTCTGTTGATCCTGGGATCAGAGTGCCCGGGAACCCAGTGTGCACCCACACAAACACGCATTGCTATGAACACACCCTGTTCCCGGCTTTTGCTCCTTTGCTCTCACCTACATTTCACACCAGGCCATAGGGAGTCCCTGCCTCTGGGACCTTGGTCAAAGAGGTGGTCAAGTCCTGTTCAAGTATAGGCCATTTAATCCCCTCTATCCCTGAGTGTAGGATCTTTTCTTAGGGGAAATTCTTCCCATTTCTAATCCCAGAGCAGAACTGGAACATCAGGGATTAGTGCATGATTAGGCTGTCGTCGTCCACAGTGACCTGAGCTAGTCAACCTTGGTCTGGCCTGGCACACAAGCCATGCTCATTACGTCGACTGCCACTCACAAGGCAACTCAAAGTTTGGCCTGTATTACTGAAGCTCTTTGGTTCTGTGTTACTGACAGTCACACACCAGATCTTGGAGCTCTCAGTTCCATAACTCACTAACTTGCAGTTTCTGTATTGTTGTTTCAACTCTGCCAAGATATTTTGCCTTTTCACTTTCCACAGTATGATGCCAGAAAAAAATATAAAAGTATTCCCTCAAACAGACCCTGTACGTAGAGATCCTGGTAGCCTAGAGACCAAGGGCTACAAAGTGACTCTCTGATTCTTGCTTGAAATAATCCTTTCTGGGGTCATTTAAAAATGACTCAGGTCTCACAACTACATTTATTGCGAGACCTTAGTATACCTATTATAAACAAACAAGTCCATGTTTGAGAAGACTGGCAGCCTCTACCGGCCTCTACACTGCATTTTACATTGTGTTCCACCAAACTGGATTTTGCAGGAAATCTGCTGGAAGAGGGTGCTGTTCTTCCAGCTCAAATGAAGCTAGAGCTTTAGAGGCTACCAATCATCTCAACCGTGGTCTCATTTATTTACAGCAATCAGGCCAAGGTACCACAATTTATTTGACAATAATATAGCATATAGCCATTTGACAACCTCTACTTCACCACTGAACACTCTGCACTCCTTTTCATTTTATCCCCACTCTCTGTTTTACTCAAGTCAAACATGTAGAAGGAAAGATAAATTACTATCAACAATTTCACTTTCTATCTTGCCTTCAATTCACATTTTCTGCTGCAGTTCTATAGCTTCTAAGAACACTGTTTTCTGTTCCAAGAATCATTTCAACACTACAAAATATGATTGCTGTAAACCCAGGCACCTTGAAAAATGCCTTGAGTGGATGTTTTTGTATTTTTCCTGTTCTCCCCTCCCCCTATTTCTCTCCTTCCTCTTTTGTTTGCTTGATCCGCTTGATCCTGTCCTGGTGCCTTGTCCCCTCCCAGCGACAGCTACGGCTCTGTGATTGGCTGATACTGGGGAGAGGCGGGGGCTGGGACTGGCTGTGATCCTTTTGACGCTCGGATATCTGCGCAGACGTCACTTTCAGTAATAACCGTGGGCTGAAGTAGGCAGGAGTATACAATTGCTCAACGTTTTCTACAGCTCCTAGAGCTGTCTAAACAGCCCTTTATTATAACTACGTACATAAGGAGATATCTCGACCCAACGGATGACACCTTGTTCAAGGAAAGCAAAGGGAATACAGGATTTTCTCGTTGTCTCGCCTTCGTGCTCTGTCCTTTGTTTTTGGAGCTGCGCTTGAGCAAGCGACCAGCAGCGCCCCCTTGCGAACCAAAAAGCAAGAGACCAAGGATAGGGAGCCAGAAGAGCGCCCGAGCCTCTTGCCTCCCTCACGCCGTGGGTCCCCCCAGCTCAGCTGTCCGATGCGGAGTGAGGATGAGTCCCGCTCTGGAAGCCCTCATGCAGGCGGACGGGACACCTTATCCCGGAAAAGGGGTGATGCTTGAACCCTTCGTGCACCAAGTGGGAGGTCACTCTTGTGTGCTGCGATTTGGGGAGCAGACAATATGCAAACCCCTCATCCCCCGGGAGCATCAGTTCTACAAGAGCCTCCCCCCAGAGATGAGGAAGTTCACCCCTCAGTATAGAGGTAAGGACCTCACCCTAAACCCGGCCCTCTCAGCAGTCATGTATGTATGTCTGAGTGATGTTGCTTTCGTGCCAAGTATTTCTCTTCTGTTCTCCCGTCTTCTCTCTCTCCCTCTCCTCGTCTTTGTACTGATACCATGCAGTGTATTGGCTGTATTTAACATTGCAGATGGCAGAAGATGGTGGTGCTACACCATAAGGAGATTATTTGTGCCGTGGCGGGGGTGATGCATTGTTATGAAGGCCCAAAGGACATGACATACACACACATTACTAAAATGTATTGATAGTTATAGATAGTTGATTCACACAGTGTGACTTGTGTACTAGAGTGTTTTCTCATGCTGAGGCCATTGGTATCACAGCCAGCAGTCTTGATGTGACCCACGAGTTTGAGTGGGACACGAGTGACCTACTAGCTGGTTACCTGACTACCGGCCAGGAGGATGAGCAGTCAGAGGCCTGAGTGCCGGGCTATGGTTTCAGGATGGGATCGAGTTCCAGGAGGATCAAAAATAAATGGGACATATCATCAGGGGAGAAACGCTGACCGGGGGAGCTTTCCATGTCTGGTTTCAGGTGCACCACAGACATGCACACAAATACACACTGGCCTATACACACACACACACACACACACACACACACACACAGAAAAAAAAAATATATATATATACACGGGTTAGAATAGTATGTTCCAGACTGTCAAAGTCCACAGTGTTAAATTCAATGCCCTGACACATAGTACACATTGATACAGGCATCAGTCGTACAGCGATTGTGTGACGGAGGTAAGACACAGGCTTGGTATCTGACTCCTCAGTAATGCAGCATGGGACTAAAAAAAGACCTGAGATGAGGAGTGGAATTTGGAGAGCTGATAGTAGAGGACGTACCTCAGATAATGTTCCACATCAGTGACACTTCTCCTCTCACAGTATCTACATGAGATAAGAATCGTATGGCGCAACTTACAGTAATACATAATACCATAGCTCGCATGGAGGATTTTTGTTGCAAAGCAGAGTGCAGGCCCTGTCAAACCCCCACAGATATATTATGGTCATTATGTGTTATGGTACGGTAAAAAAAATCATCATCAATGAAAATTTATGAGTACTTCCTGCAAATAAAGCAGTGACTCACGAATTGGCACACTAACGGACATGGTGTGATGACAGTGCAGCTCTGAGAGGAGAGGCGGTCCAGAAAGAGTTAATGGCCTGAGAAATCTGCAGAATTGTGACGCCGCTGCACATGACATCAGTCGTGGCTGAAACTGCGGAAGAAAGATGGGTGCTGGGTCCTCACAACCGCCATTTAATATGCAGAGCCACCAAGCTTCATCTTTTTAAACCCTGGCTAGTCTTGTCCAGGGATTCAGTCATTTTTTCCCTAAATAAACTGTTGTTTGTTCTTTTATTTTCATTCGGTGGCGATTGTGTAATGTGTATCTCTTGGAATGGATTTTGACGTATTGTGTTGCTAGGTATGGTTTTAAACGGGAAGCTGCATCCATATTTGTGCCTCTTCCTATCTTTACCTGTTTCCTCCCCATCCCTCCCTCCTCTGTCTGTGGATTATCTGTATCAGCTCCTGCAGTTGTGATGTTTACTCTCTGTGTGACACCTCCCCCACCCTGCACAGAGACGTGCAGTACACAGGCCCTCCTAGGGACTTTTATTAGGGCGAGGGGGGGTTACCGAGGTGCATGTTTTTGGATCATATCACCATTGACATTAAAGTACAGTGTGTTTCTTTCATCCTTGAGACTGTTCTAGAAACATCTGTTAGCTCCATTAACCCTTTTTCTTTGGTCTGTTCTTGATTTGTCCAATTAAATAATCCCTTCTAAAGAGACTATATAAAACAGCAAGACACCTGAAAGGAACAGGGACATGGAAATGTTTGTGCAAACATGCGTTGCTACTGTTTGATTTTAGGACTGGACTATTATTCTCATGTGGAGATCGATCGATTGACAGATCACCAAATCATTATTTTAGTATTAATAAATATCTCAGTTGTGGATGTGCAACTTTTCACAGTTTTATCGGTTTATCTTGCTGCTGTTCCATGATAGTTTGTGGGTTTGGAAGGAGTGTTATCATGTCATCTCTGACAGCTCTGAATCCTGTGAGTTGTTCTGTGTGTTTCATAACATGTGGTAGTTGCTTAATAAAGGTCCTGGTGAGTTTCACACACACTAGCCTCCTGTGGTATTTTGTGTCTCTGATTTCTGGTCTATAAGTTATATATATACTCCTAGTCATCTGATTACACGACATCTGCTGTTGATGCTACCGAATGCTCTCTCTGTTGCCTCCTTGTTTTCTTCTTCTGTCTCTGCTATGTCTTCTCTCTCCATTGTGTGTGTGTGTTTGCATACATGCGCATGCATGCATTTCTGTCTGGATGTATCTACTTCTTTGCAGAAATGTGTTTTTAAAGAAAGGTCAGCGACAAGAGACAGTTGGTAAGGGTGGTTCTGGGAGGTTTTGGCTAAATTACACCATAATTAAGATGAATGGACTTGTGGTACTAACGTCTTTCTCTCTTTTCTATTCCTCCATCTCTCCCTCTCTCAGGTGTAGTATCAGTCAGCTTCGAAGAGGATGAGGAAGGGAACCTGTGCCTCATTGCCTACCCCCTCCACAGCGAACCAGGGGACCTGGAAAACAAGGGTCCCTCAGCAGACTGCGAGCCCAAGAGCAAGATGCTGAAGTGGAGCAATAAGAAGCAGTCCCCCTTGCATCTGGAGAATGACAACTACAGTAAAGACAGGGCCCGACAGATCCGTAAGGAAGACAAGATCATGAGGTGAGGACACACTCACCTTCGCACACTAATACAAATCATAGACACTGAAAAACATATTGAATGCTCTAGAAAAGTAAAGCCATCCTTATGTTTATGAAAATGTTCTCTCTGTGTCCCCTGTGCAGTTATAACCGTGATGAGGTGCAGCAGCAGCAGGCAGAGGTTCTCTACTACAGCCTGGAGAAAGGCAACGTGGTGCCTCAGATCAAACACAACCCCTGGAGTCTCAAATGTCACCAACAACACTTGCAGAGGATGAAGGAGAATTCAAAGCATCGCAACCAATACAGTATCCTTTCAATGAGCAAATACCAGTTACTAGTTCTTGGTCTGCTGTACAGTGCACATAGCTATTGCTAAAGGGATTGGTCTTGGTTAGTGACATAAAGATGTATACATTTTGTGTTAGTTTATAGTCCTTTGTGGTTAATGGACCCTTGACCCTACCACAGAATTCATCCTTTTAGAGAACCTGACATGCCGTTACACCGTACCGTGTGTCTTAGACCTGAAGATGGGAACACGCCAACACGGGGATGATGCATCAGAGGAAAAGAAAGCCAATCAGATCCGCAAATGCCAACAGAGCACATCTGCCTCCATTGGAGTGCGACTTTGTGGAATGCAGGTACAGCCTGGAATGGCAGACATCACTCTTCCACATACTCGTTCATTGAGTCATCAGTGGTAATGGTTAAATATTTGGAGCTGCAGTGCTCATGTTTGTGTATGATCCCTGCAGGTGTACCAGTCAGACTCAGGCCAGCTGATGTTCATGAATAAGTACCATGGCCGTAAGCTGACTCTGCCAGGCTTCAAGGAGGCCCTCTACCAGTTCTTCCACGACGGGTGCCGCCTCCGTCGCGAGCTGCTGTCCCCGGTTCTGCGCAGGCTGAGAGAAATGCAAGCTGCCCTGGAGGCCTGTGAGTCCTACCGCTTCTACTCCAGCTCCCTGCTCATCATCTATGACGGAGAGCCTCCCAGAACTCCCTCTAGACCCAGGCACCGCGGAGGAGAAGAGGGCGATGAGGATGAGCCCTCAGATGAAGATGAGGAGGAGGAAGATGAGGAGGAGGAGGAGGAGGAGGAGGAAGGTGCCTTTGGTTTCCCCCGTTCCTCTTCAGCAGGTGGCGGTGCTAGTGTGGCAGGAGGGGGCAGTAACAGTGGCAGCAGTCGCTCATCCCGCAGCACAGGAGAAGCCAGCAGCCCCATGGTGGATGTGCGCATGATTGACTTTGCCCACACCACCTGTCGACACTTCGGGGAAGACAGCGTGGTCCACGAGGGCCAGGACAGTGGCTTCATCTTCGGCCTTCAGAACTTGATCACCATCATCTCCCAGCTGGAGGATCACAGTGCTGACTAAGGCTGGACTGGAGCCACCATGCTCTGAAACTCTAACCTGGGAATAGCACACTGAGCTGAAGCCCTGCTCCTCCATAGGTGCATTGTCCTAATGCCTACATGGGGGTCGGACCCTCCTCTACTTGGGGAGGGAAACTGGGACTCCTCTGGGTCAGGGGAGAATCCGTATGGCCACTCCTGCGCTCTCCCTTACCTACCATGGGACAGGGCTGCCTGTGCTCTTACTTGCACTTTTCCCTGTCTCTGGGACTGCTCCTTTTCTTTATTATACATGGTAGGAGAAATATTGTACGAGCCTGAGGTCTGTTAACAGACACAGGGACTCCTGTAGCATCCTAGAGCTCTCCTCCTTTGTTACAGATCAGTTTCTTTACTGTAAGTTCTCTCTGAGAGAGAAAGAGTGAGGCAGAGAAAAATGAAGCTCAAGTGTAGTTCTGACAGCCTGACTTGGTGCTTACCCTATGAAATGAGGGTTTTTTTGGATGAAGTTTGGACCGCCATTCCCCAACAGCACAGCACATATTAGTGGGGGGCAGACTACCAGCTGACCTTGGCTGGCTAGGTCAGCAGCCTTGTAGCAATTGATAAGTTAAACATTTGTCATGCAGACACATTGCTTTTGTCCTGGTGTCTCATAAGACCCTAGTACCAAACATGCTTTTCTGTCCATCGGGCACCTGGATTTACAGCATCAACATTTTTTGTGGAGGAAGAACAAGATAATTTAGGCGTAGAAGAAGGGATTTGCCTTTTTTCAACCATTTCTCTCCCCTTTACTTTGCCTCTACATGAAAGACATTTTGAAAGGGAATTATCAAGGGATAATATCCTTGTTTTGTCACTTTCTTTGTTTTTTGTCTGATTTAATCCTCTTCATTCCTTATATAGTGACTAAAGAAGAGAATATATTGATAAGAACACTAGATACAAAAAGTATATTGAGACTTTATTTATTTGAACTGTTTGTAAAAATAAAAAGAAGGAAATGGAGACAAAGACTACATTCCATATTACCACTCTTAATGTTCTGATATGGACTTTGATGAATTTTGTTTTTGCAAGTGCAGATACCTCTCTCTTGTATACCTGTGTGTCAACAGTGTCTTGGAAAATAAAGGCATTTGTTTGTGGTAGAAGCACTGTCTATCTGATATCCATTTGTATAGCTTGTGTGTGAATGTTGTTTTTTTTATAGGCGGAGAGAAGAATGTGTATTCATTGCACAGGAAGTAGTGAAGTGGGGAAAGTCCAGAGGGTTGTGAACAACACACTGTGCTGAAGGAGAGCAACATATTACGTGCCGTGACCTGTGAATGCAGCTGTAGCATGGTGGTAACCTAATAGGGATGCAATGCTGTGGAAAAATGAGTCACCTTCTAAGGAGATTATGATGATAACGCAGTCATTCCACTGAGGTCCCTCAGCTTGTCACCTGGTACATAGACTACACTAACGGGAGGAACCACTGAGTCACCATTTATAGCACCTTCTTGAATGGATTCCTCAAAGACTTCAGGCTGTTTTGGGGGGAAAAGTGTCCTAGCTGGTCTAACTAGGTGTAGCTAATGAAGCCGATACTGGGTGTTTAGAGCCATTGTTGCTAACATGTATATAGTGTGAGGCTTCAATCATTTCAGTTCCACCAGAACAGTAAGCACAGTGGTCTAAGCCTCCCGCTTTTAAACCAAGCTGACTAGTGATGACAGATTAGGGGGACCAAATTTATTTATCTTTATTTCACCATGTCAGCGAGTGTGCTTTGTTTAAAAGGGCTTTTAATTTTGCTTGAAAAGGACAAATTTCAGAGAAAACATCATGCTCTCTTATTGCAACAAAGTATAAGTAGGCAAATTAATTATTGTAATGAATGGATACTCCTGTGAAGGACCTGTAATAATATGTATTTTTAGGCACCATTACCTGCCAGTAGAAAGCTCACTGTAGGCATCACAGAGAGGAGAATGTTGTGTGTGCTTGCTTGTAAATGTGAGTGGGGAATTTGCAATGCGTAGCAAGCCGGAGAGTGGGACGTATGTGTAGCTTGTATTGCAGAGGGAAAGAAAGCCAAAAATGAACTGACAGACAAAACCTTCTGTCGGCTGGCAGAGAATGATGTGAGGATGGATGTCTGTCCAACACGTCTGACACACTTGTAGTTAAATGTTTTTCAAACAGTTGAAATGCAGAACCATGTAGTTCTGAGATGATGGTAGGAAGTGAAGATAATTTGGTATAGCACTCTATAGCACCTTAAAAGGGCGGTTCAATTCAATATCACAAGGCTCCCCCTGTGATTATGAGCTATAGAATCAGTACCTGGTACTGTTTACTCTTCTGAGTGTGTAATTTAAATGGTTTTGACAAAATTAATCCAGGGGAATGCCTTTGCCAGGTCAAAAGGCTTTGTTCTTTTGTGTTCACAAGTATGCTTGAGCCAGAGTAAATACAAAGACCAGAAACCTCACTATGCATGCGTCATAGTTAAAGAGTGTTCGTTATTAAGCAGTTTAGTTGAGATTTTTGGCCTGTGCACAACTCAATGGCGATATCTGTGACTGCCACGCGTTTCGGCACTTCCTCAGCACTTGACCCACCCCGGGCTCAGACTATAACCTTCAGACATGGAAACCTTGCAGAACAGCTGTACAGGGTGCAGAGCAGGAGACTTCCTGCTCCTGAGGTGGTGTAGCGTTGGCCCACGCCTACACACAAGGAGACAACAACACCAATGCAGTAGCCTCAGATGACCACAGTGAGAGCTGCTGGCTGTCAGAAGCGGTAGCTTTGTAGTCAACCCAAATCGGCTTTCTAAGACCGGAAAACACTGAGCTAAGGAGGGTAAGTCCACGGAAGGATTGGCTGTGGAAAGAATTTCCCGAATGCTGCGACACTCTTGAGCAGCTTGGCTCACATGCTGCATGTGGGAAAGTAGACAAGGGTGGGGTCGAAGTGAGCAGCGTATTTACGACAGAAGCATACATTTATGTAAAGGTCAGGTGGTTGGTAGCCGATACCTACTATTGACTATTGATCTGTCAAATGGGTGGACCTAAGTACCTACTTACAGGTTTCAATGCTTAGGTTAGGCTATCATTATAGGCTCAGATGCTGTTGATGAATTCAATTTTATTTTTTATAGTGAGAGACAATGACTGTTTACTGTGAAACTAAATGAAGGAGAGTGCATGCACACTGAAGACATAGAGGTTAACTAGAGTTGAAGTGGATGTCCTCTTGGTGCATGTGGATGTAGAATGAGAAGCATTCATTCACACTAGCATGATGCATACATGATGGATCACTCTTACTCCACCACTGGCGCAGTCCAGTCACAACTGGTTTCACCAGACTGACTCAGAGCCTGCAACCTGCAGCCTCATATAGATTCCATGTGCATCATTCAGTTACTAGGCCACCAACTCAACATAAATGAAACACTCTGGCACAATTGAGATGGAAGAAAGACAAAGAGAGCCAATATCAACAATGCACTTACAGTATTTGCGCTTTAACCAACATTTGGACCTAGGTGGATCTTGTCTGATATCCAGACCCGGGTGGATCAGGCCATCCAGTTGTGGGTAACACAGCTCTCTTAGCAAGACATCTGACATGAAACCATGTAAAAGTTCAAGCCTACATCAAACATACACATCTACTACTACTAAGTGAGAATTGTACTTTTACTGCTCAGAGGATGTTTAATATCAAAACAGTTTAATTGCTTTACAATTCTGACAAGATCTAGTGTATATTCATTGGGCCTTGCTGTTGCTTAATCTATTATCAGTTGTCCTGTCCGGGGGGGTGGTGGTTGGGTGATGTGAGGACGCTGTGTATCATCAAGGGAGAGAGAAGGGAGAATTAGACTTGGGGATTTAAACATGGAGAGAGATGGTGACATGAGGCACGAGTCACAGGGGATTTTTTTCCCTTTTCAGATCTAAAAATAACTGTGCAATTCCTGCTCATCTGCTGGCTGCTGTAAACAGATCTAGACAAATACGTTTTGACTCAGCATAACATAGTTTTGCACTTCTTATTAGGTTTTGACAATGCAGCCCAAAGAATATTTCAGTCATGAAAGAAGAGAGCACCCAGAACTCCATATATTTATTAATTTGTTCATTCATTTGTTTTGCTCGTTTTTTGTTTTTTGGCTTTTTGTGGAGTTTGTTTTGTGTGAGTCTCTGTGTGTGTGTGTGTGTGTGTGTGTGTGTGAGCAGAGCCAGTTGCCTTGGTGATTGAACCAAATTTGTAATAGTGATAAATTGCTATGGCAACAGCACCAGTATTTTTAGCATTGTTAAACCACAAAAACAATCATGGGTTGGCTTGACTTTATTCTTCATATGAGAATATTCACATTACCTGAATAAAAACAATACCTGGCAGAGAAATACATGCATGGAAAGACCGGCAAGTTCATGTTCAGAAATAAAACAGTAAACAACCAAAAAGTAGCATTTTGTTTTCTCTGTATTAGGAGGCTTATTTAGTTTGCTCTAAAAAAGCCATTTTAGCACAGCATGGAGTTCACAGGTCTAAGGGCTTGATAAGACTCTAATCTTTCATAATGCAGTAATAAAGAAATAATACTGTCTGAATGACCTCAGGGAAATGGTGGTGAGAGCAAAATTCCATTCGGCATAAGTGCAGGTGTTCATGTGTGTGTGTGTGTGTGTGTGTGTGTGTGTGTGTGTGTTTGTGTGTGTGCTGCAAGTAGGCCTATAGTAAAAATACACATGGTATGATATTCTTCACAGTTAAAAGGTGCTGAAATTCTTGTCTTGTCTGATGGCATTCCTTGGCTGAGTGAGTGAGTGAGTGAGTGAGTGAGTGAGTGAGTGTGTGAGTGAGTGAGTGTGTGAGTGAGTGAGTGAGTGAGTGAGTGAGTGAGTGAGTGAGTGAGTGAGTGGGTGAGCAAATGATCCACATGAAGAATAAATGGATAACAATATTCTCAGAAGTTCTCAACAGTACCAGAAATTATTGATAGGAACTGTGGCAACAGAAGCTGATACAGGTAAGAGCACTGGGTTGTTGGTGACCACAACACATACTGTGTATCTACATACTGTATAATAGTCACAGGCTATTATACAACCCTCCTACCGAGATGAACCCTAGTCAACAGGTTGATCAGATAATAACACAGCCACAAGGTCCAGGAGAGAATTAATCAATCCATGGTTGATCATTAGGAAAATCTAGGTTATCATGTCATAAACTTGAACACACTCTTTCCTCTCCTTACTGACATTGGCCCATTTTGAGAGAAAGAGAAATGGTGAGGAGGAATTTAAGTTGACCCTAATGGCAGTTGTTGTGGTAATTACAGTTGCATAAGAGTGACGGTCAGAGGTAAGTGCTGTGTTCCCTGATGGGGTCAAAAGTCACAAGAGTCATGGGTAAGCTCCTTTAAAACAAGAGGCAGGCCAAAGCAGCAAAACACAGTGCAGGTATCTACTGATAAAATGTATATGTTCATCACACCCCTTTGATGTTGAATCGGTTGGTAGAATCCTGTGATTTCCAGAACCCAGTGGTTCTGTTGGAAAGTGGGGGCAGAATATCTCCTGTCCCTCTATCAATGTGCCTCCTGGGCCCAGGCTACAGCATCAACAGCTGTACTCCTCCACTCACAAATTCGACAAGGCTCTGTCGCCTACACAATATAGTATTGTATGTATACCGATTGATATTTAAATGGGGAGGAAGCTGATATAAATACCGTTTGATGCATTCCCACACAGACAAAGAACTAGAGAGGTTGTGGGAGGTACTGACAGCTCTCTCTTTAGAAGTGGTGCAACTGTCTAACTGGGAGGGGGAATATCCACATTAATATCCATAATACCCATATTAATATTGTGTAATGTATGAGTGAGTGAGTGAGTAGATTTTTGTAAGTCACTTAACTACCAAAACTGGTTAAATGAGTGAAAAAAGATATTTGAATCTTGTATAAGTAAATTAGCACAGAATGCTAGTATTCATCATTTATCATTTATCAGTTATTATTTTGTGTCTGGTTGTATTGATACTGTTTTTTCTGGTTGTATTGACACAATGTCACATGTCTGTGCCATGTGACATTGTGTGCAATTTTCTACGACAATCTGCATTACGGCGCATGGATACTCTCTCTCCCTGCAGCAACAACACTGAAGTGTGTGAGTATGTGTGCTTAAAATAACCCAGACAGGACAAGAAAGGAAGAGGGAGCTATGAGTGTATGAAGTCTGAAATAATCTGGATTAAGCCTGTTGACTGCACTCCAGTCAAGGACTGTTAACTCTAGTGGGGTTGTGTTGTAGCCTGTTAATCACAATACTTTCTTCAGTCAATGGACTATGGTGCCACTCTGTGATTAAGTGTTTTGGTTCTCTTCTGGTCCTAATTCGTTGTATAACATACTCTTATTTACTGGCTGCACAATGACAGCATTAGCTAGCTCTAAGTGCAATTAATTAACACTACAGCAGCATACAATAACAAACGCTCCACGTCGGGAATTTTTCAGCAGTATTTTTGTAACTAACCCAGTTAATTCTATGATTTTTTGTGGCATTGCTTTATTGTGGTGCAGTACGGTTTGTTGCATTATTTTGTATAATATTTTATAATGTTGATTGCGATGTGTGAGAGCCTTAAGCCATATTCTCTTTAAAATGTATTGTTATAACCAGTAAACCTAGTATTTGCCCTGTATTCTGAATCTGAAGCATTCATGTTATTGTCATCAAACAATATTTACTTATTTATTTATTATCTAACCAGGCAACTCCAACTGACATAAAATAAATAAATATTTGTTTTCAAGGGAGACCTGACCAGTAGCACAGAAAGTTACAGACTGACAGGACAGCACAGTGTCTGTTTGTTTTGACTCATTGCAAATCAATTTTTTAAACAAGAAACAAATTACACATCACAACCAGATTACACATCTGCCATGTGATCTTCTCTTTATGTCTGCCCTGCCTGTGTTTCTGCTGAGAGCAGAGATGTCAGGGAGCCTTTACATAAATTACATAAGACATTGATGGTTACACTGAACACAGCTGTTGTAGTGAGATTACAAACAGCACAAACAGCATACCCCGTCCTCCTCTGCCACTCTGGGATTTGAGGGTATTTACAAACCCTTATCTTTGACACAGAATACCCACCCCCATATCGCTCCCTCTTTAACCCCTTCCTCCTCCGTTCACTCTCTCTTAATCTATACAGTAAGCTGCACCAGAGAGATATGGACAAAGGCCCCCCCGATTAATGTTTTGGCTCCATAATCGTATTTATTTGGATGTGAAATAATAATAATAATATTTATTTATATAGCACTTTTTAAAACAAGAAAAAAAAAATGAAAATAAACAATGACAAAGATCAATAGGATAAATAAGACAGAATAAGAGAGATAAGACAAAAAGAAAAAATGAGGTATAAAACAATAAAAGCCAAACGGATAAAACACAAGGAATAACTAAATATCAGATAAGACAATAAGTACAAATTTTAAGAAGTGATTCAAAATATGAAAATGGTCTATGACGATAAAGGTAATGTGCAGACTGCTATCTTTACTTTGAGGGTATTTACTTGAGGGTATTTTCAGCTATATTCGATGGACAGTTGAAGAACATGGTTGCCCCATACACCTGAAGAGACAAGCTGTTCTTCATTAATGTTGTAATGTTGGGTAGGAAAGGGCTGAAGGGAGGAGCAAGGGGTCTTTGATGTGTTTATGTAACCTGGAGCGTGAGGTTGAGGACACAATGTTCTTCTGTCTGCCAGATCACTGCAGTGAATTATGGGGAAGATCTAAGACATCTGTTAAAATCACACTGACCAGGACCCTTGACCTCTGACAATGGTATTATTATTATTAGTAGTAGTAGTAGTAGTAGTAGTAGTGTTATTATCATTAGTATTATTAGTATTATTATTAGTATTATTATTATTAGTATTCTTTCAAAATAGAAAACAGCACTGGTTGAAAAGCACAAACTAAGATTAGAATATGATTCATGTACTAAGAGAAGAGGACAATCAGACACAGTGACAGAGAGACAGAGCTCTAAACAAGTTATGGTGAGTGTTACACTCTCTTGGCTGACCATCTTTGTTCCATTACAGTTATTCCAGAGACGCAGTAGAAAGAAAACAGGAGACGCAGTATAAGACAGCTGAGCAGAGAGTGACTCACACCGTTCAGTCTCATGGTGGTCTTGTGACTCCCACTGGTTTCAGACGGTTTCTTCCTGACCCTCGCCAACCACATACACAACCCCGGGTGAGGCTTGGGAGTGAAGGTAGCATCATCATGTCATTTCTAACATCAAAATGTCCCTTTACAAACCCCTGACACCTGCTTTTACCTTGCTTCTAAAGCATTTCCTGCTCCCGCTCCCACTTTCTGTTGCTGTTATCAAGGTGAAACACACACACACACACACACACACACACACAAAACAGTGGTAATTAGAGGTGAATGGAAGCCTTTTGATCTATGCAGCAGGAACAGAGAGGGATTGTGTGCCAGAGGTGACCTGGTTAAGATGCAGGATGGGCTATCTGATCTAGGGAACGAGTGCGTGAGAGGATCATCACTTGCATCAGAGGATGCTAAAACTTCCAGGGACATTTAAAATGAGTAAGAGGAAAGTGAGAAAAACAACATGAATCATGGGAGGAAAAGAACAGTAGTATATTGGCAGGCACAACCAAAGTGTCAACTTGATATCCACGGACACTGCATCTATTCTCCAATCCTAAAAAAAATTCAAATACACAGGATGAATGAAACTATGAAACTATCCGTTATGCTATTTAGGTTGTGTGGCCTAGCGTGGGTGTTAGAGAGCATGGGTTGGGAGCAGGTGAGTCATTGTTGTTATCAAGCTGGTGTCCCAGAACCACCCCTCCACACCTGATTAGGAGGGACAGCAGATGATGGGTCGGTGTGGAAGAGGCACTGCTTTTGTTTCTTTAAATGTTGATTGTTAAACTGACCACGTATGGAACTACCAGGTCTTGGAGCATTTCTGGTTGAATTTTTATTATTTATGTCTTTGTATTTATTGATTGCTATTGATATGGGCATGAATAAGTATGTGTGTGCTGCGGCTCTGCCTCTGTGTTAATGTCATATTGACTGTCAACCTGGCTGGAGAGGTGCTCTGCGCTTTCTAACTATGTGGACTGGACTGCATTCAACTAGATGATTTGTCAACTGCTGTTGCCCTCTGTTGGAGACCTGCACATGTTCATAAGTGGAGGAATAGCATCATCTGCTGGTCAGAGCAGAATGGTTATCTCTGACATAAAAAAACAGTTGCAATTTTGGATTTTCATGAAGTTGCTAACAATGTATTTAAATAGTTCAGCAGTGACGTAGTCCTTTTCCTTTTATCCGTATTTTAGTAAAGAACCGATCATTACATTTGAAATAAACTGCTGAATAGTAAACTGTATAAAATACTGCTGTGATAGGCACAAGAAGCTATGTAGGGCTGAGTTCATAGCCAAGAAAACGTATAGCTGTTTTACGTGAAAGAAAGTTCCGCATGAAAAATGAAGCAGGAGCAGATAAGACTTATTGAATGTATTGTATTAATTGTATTATTGTATTAAACTTAAACAAGGGAAAGATTGTACTTGTGGTGTGGCTACTCAACACATGTTGCACATTTAGGAAAGGTTCAGATGAAATATGAATATCAACATTTACAGCAATAAGAAATACAGTATGGATTGCTACATATGTTTAACATGAAGAACATAAAAGGTGTAATAAATACCAAATACCAGTGGTGGTGGTGGCAGTAGCAGTAGTAGTAGTAGTAGTAGTAGTAGTAGTAGTAGTAGTGGTGGTGGTGGTGGTGGTGGTGGTGATAGTAAGAGTAGTAGTCGTAGTCGTAGTCGTGGTAGTGGTAGTGGTACTAGTAATAGTAGTAGCAGTAGTAGTGGTACTAGTAGTAATATTATTATAAGATTGTCCCAGCTATCATCAGCAAGGTGAGTAATTACTATAACAATGCACAAATTAGATAAACTAATTTAAGAAAGAATGAAAAATCAGGAGAAATGCCTCAGGCTGGGTAACGTCACGTAGTCTTGTGTGTGAGTGTAGTGGTGACGTGTCTCTAAAGTTTCTCCTCCTCCATTTCCTCCTCCCCCTCCTCCTTCCTGCCCGGTGGCACAGAGCTGGTCTAGTCTGATCCGTCAAGTAAAGGAGCACAGAGGTTGACACTTGGGACATCATGGGGAGTGAGTATAACCTTACGCACATTAGTTTGAAGAGACTGATATCTATAATATATCTATCAAGGTTCAAAATGCTGTTGTTTTTTTTTTTTTACTGTTTTCGACAACTTAACGTTAGCTAACGTAAGATAGTAACGTTAGCATTAACGCCAGGCTAGCTTACGTTGTTAGCTAGCTAGTTAGTTGCTAGCTGCTTTTGCACTGTCGTGAGCCGTGTTTGTCAAGAAACTGTCGATCACTGCAATTCAACAGTTAGTCATTGTTTTTCTCTTTGTTATGTGACTGTAGGATCTGCCCAATGGGTGGTTATTAAAACATCTTGTAAGCTAACTTGCTAGCCGTTCATTCAAAGACACTGACAGTCTAGTGATGACGACGCATAACAGCCGGCGTTAGGTTGACCCCTTTTTTCCTAAATCATCATCCTATTGCTACTGGGGAACCTCTGGTAGTGATCATTTTGCTATCGATGAGACACTTTGTAATGTAATTTTTTTTCCTCATACCAAATTTATTTGATGTATTATGCTAACTTAAGTTCAGTCCGCCCCCTATTCAATGCCACGTCCCACTAGCTGTAGTAACTTAGGTCCACGGTGAACAGCTCCCAGTAACGTAAACTAACGAACTTCAATATGTCTGTTTGCTTGTTTCCAGTCAAATTTTTGGAGGTGATAAAGCCATTCTGTGCTGTACTACCTGAGATCCAGAAACCTGAAAGAAAGGTGTGTATTTTAACAACCTATATTTCCCCCTTTGTTGTTAACATTAGTATGAATAAACCCCTCTTGGCTTCCTCATTGCTTTAAGGACGTTTTGCTAAACTTCCCATAATATGTTTGAAAACAACAGATCCAGTTTAGAGAGAAAGTACTATGGACAGCCATCACCCTCTTCATCTTCCTGGTGTGCTGCCAGGTAAGTGTCATTAATGTTATTAGTTATCACTGTTTTCACCTGTTGAGTGGTTTAATAAATTATGCTCCTGTCAACATAGTGTGTGGTGCCAGATATTTTTTGCAATGAGCCTTTAAGACAGGAAAACAGCAATAGTGTACTATTAAAACCAAGCAATTACAAGGCAACTGTAAATCTATAGGCTTCCAGTTTTTAACATTTGACATTAATGAAAACACAAACTCTTAATGGACTATGTGCTCAGTGTTTCATTTCAACACCCACATTGATGGTCTTGGAGGTGCCTGAGTCCACCACCTGAAAATAAGCACCACGATGGGAGCTAATTTTAGGAACATGGGTTTTAATACAATTGCCAAAAATTGTGAAGTGCTGAAGTGAAATGCTGTGGATTTGCACTTCTATTTTAGCTGTCCACTAATGAGCTGTTTACATATTTGGTGTAAGCATTCTTTGCAACACTTCAGTTCATAGCAAAGCCATCAAATAAACTTGTGCATAACTGTAAAAATCTTCTCTGACTGTGTGTCAACTCTTCTCTCCCAGATCCCCCTCTTTGGCATCATGTCCTCAGATTCTGCAGATCCATTCTATTGGATGAGAGTAATTCTGGCCTCTAACAGAGGTAGGTCTCTAGCGAGTGTATGAGTCAAAGGAGAAATACATGCATGCTCTTTTGCTTGGCATTTCCTAACTCGAAACTCCCCCTCCAGGTACTCTGATGGAGCTGGGTATCTCGCCCATTGTCACCTCAGGCCTCATAATGCAGTTGCTTGCTGGAGCTAAGATCATCGAAGTGGGAGACACCCCCAAGGACAGAGCCCTCTTCAACGGAGCTCAGAAATGTAAGTCCACTATCAAGTTAGAATTTATTTATGAATTTACGATAAAGTCCATAGATTCTCTAACACCTGTTAATGGTTTTCAGTATTTGGTATGATCATCACCATTGGCCAAGCCATTGTATATGTGATGACTGGCATGTATGGAGACCCCTCAGAGATGGGTGCTGGGATCTGTCTACTCATCATCATTCAGGTGAGAACATGAACATCTTTTTGTGTGTGATTTGAGAATATAGAATTAGGACATGTGGGTCATCTGAAACTGTCTCTCAGAATGTGTTTCTGATCAAAAGATTAGCAGTAGGGCAGTCTGCTTTACAATACTTAACAACAATAATTGTGAAGTACAGTCAGAAATAAACGGATGACTCTGTCCTATTGATTTCAAAGGCAATGCAAGTTTGGAAGATCCCTGTTAAGAATGTATGGCCTAGGAATTATGGTAGGAAGGTAATGATTAGCTGGTACAGTAGCTCAAGGCCTTGACATTAAACTAGTCATTGTCAAACATGTATCCCACTATGAAATAAAGCGCTGTAAACTGAGACCATTAGACAACTGAAATCCCATTGAGATACAAGAGGTGCATTTAGGCCTTGTCAGTTTCTTAAAGGAAGGTCTCAAGAATTTGGTGGGTTGCAAACTTCAGACAGTCATCGCATGTTAGAGTTATACAACCCATAGTTTTGCTTTGATTACTTGAATTTACTCCTCCTGATAGTTTTCCAGCTGACTGTATGTGTGATTGAACCCATCTCTGTTCTATTTTTCCATAGCTGTTTGTGGCTGGGTTGATCGTGCTATTGCTGGATGAGTTGCTCCAAAAGGGCTATGGTCTTGGTTCTGGGATATCCCTGTTCATCGCTACCAACATCTGTGAGACAATAGTCTGGAAGGCCTTTAGCCCCACCACTGTTAACACCGGCAGAGGTAAGAGGCCGCAGAGTGGCATCATTGAGTTGGGGAATAAGGGTGAAAATGGATCTTTGTGTATTGCCACAGCATGTGTATTTATAGATCATTTAAAGATGAAGTACATCCTATTGCTGCTCTGCACTCCACAGGAATGTGGCTGATTCTTGTGACTTTGTTTTTTCTAGGCACTGAATTTGAGGGAGCAATCATTGCTCTTTTCCATCTGCTGGCCACACGGACAGACAAAGTGCGCGCTCTGAGAGAGGCCTTCTACAGACAGAACCTTCCCAACCTCATGAATCTCATTTCCACCGTATTTGTCTTTGCTGTAGTCATATACTTCCAGGTTAGTTGCTGTCCTTTCTTAACATGCACCTCAACTCAAAACTGCAGGGGTTTAAAATATGAGTTGCTAAATGGAAGAAATGATGAAATGTAAAGAAATATACACCGCTTAGCTAAATTATTAACATAAGGCCTCTCTTGTACTTTTTACAGGGTTTCAGGGTGGATCTGCCCATCAAATCAGCTCGTTACCGTGGTCAGTACAACACCTACCCCATCAAGCTTTTCTACACCTCCAACATCCCCATCATCCTGCAGTCTGCCCTGGTCTCCAACTTGTACGTTATCTCACAGATGCTCTCCACGCGCTTCAGTGGCAATTTCCTGGTCAACCTGCTTGGTACCTGGTCTGTAAGTATACATCTAATTACAGCACATTTTAGCCCAGTTTCTTTAGCCAAAGCCTAAGAATGGCGTTGCGTTGCTTATGCGGGTCACCGAAATGGTCTTGTGCTATTCATCAAGGCACCGTTTCTCTGTTAATGTACCTAATTTTGATTGCAATTGCTTTGGGTGTACTAAGTAGGCCTTTATTGATGGCCAAAAGCCTGGTCTGTGACTCAAGATGCTGTAGTAACACAGTGGTCTAAAACATTCATAATTTCCTCTTGATAAAACAACCTGTTTATCTCCTGTGTTTGCAGGACGCAACCTCTGGTGGTCCAGCCCGTGCCTACCCTGTGGGTGGACTCTGTTACTTCCTCTCTCCTCCCGAGTCATTTGGGTCTGTCCTAGATGACCCAGTCCATGCAGTCATCTATATTGTGTTCATGCTTGGATCCTGTGCCTTTTTCTCCAAGACCTGGATTGAAGTCTCAGGCTCTTCTGCTAAAGATGTAAGTCCTGATGTGGTGATAGGGCTGCACGGTTATGGCAAAAATGATAATACCAATTATTTTGGTATTTTTCTATCAGATGATGTTCAGGGCTTCTTTTAAAGGGACCTGTTTTTTAGAGCTCTGCTTTCACCATCCTCCAGGTGGCGAAACAGCTGAAGGAGCAGCAGATGGTGATGAGGGGACACAGAGAGACCTCAATGGTGCATGAACTTAACAGGTATACTCAAATACCATTATCATTTATTGGTCATTTAATGTGCAGGCTTCATAGATGTATAGATTGATAGATTGTTTGTATTTATGTATCTCCTCAAACACATGAACAATACATGATAAAGTTCATCAGTGCATGAGCAAGTACACTACCAAGGCATAACAAATGGTATACTCCACCAGTGTTTTCACCATACATATATGTACAGTGGGGTCCAAAAGTCTGAGTCCACTACCAAGAACTCTTTTGTTTCATCATTTATCAAAAAGTAAGACAAATCTTTAGTCAAATGATATTTCACAAACAAGATTACATAATCTTTCACTAATATAAGTCAAAAATGTTTTTTTGTATTTACTGACCTTTTTTCAAGGTTAAAGCACTAGCAGTAGTGACAATAGGACCATATTAATTTAGTCAGTATCTGGTATTAGTTGTTAAATGACCAAAACAATCTGCACTGTCTATTAGGAGCATACATGTGTTAATATTTGAATGAAATATATGGTGTGACAACAATTTGAGAAAACCTTACAAAATGGTCTGCATTCATTTCTCAAAGATAAAACTTTTTGGATTTGTATCAGTTCTAAATTATGTATTGAATAAGAAGTATCAACTGAGTATTAGTTTTTGATAAATGATGAAAACATTTCTTGTTAGTGGACTCAGATTCTTGGACCCTGCTGTATTATACATATATAAACAGTTGCAGTTTCGCTATCTTATCCAATGTATGGTGTCATATTTTTGTTGGTCTAAAAAAGATCTCAGATGAAACAACTGCCAAATTTGTATGAGAGAAATGTTATACATTGAGAAGCAAACAATCATGATTTTCCTGTTTATGCAGTTGAAAGCATAAATATTTACTTGCCAGATTTTCATAGTATTTAACTGAAGAAATGAAATATTATGAGTTAACTTAACTTGGACTATATTAAGCTAAAATAAAGACTAAACTTTGAGAGTCATGCCAAATTTACTAAGTCAAATGTTCATCGTAATCAGAGCTATACATCATCACTCGATTTTATTTATCTCTGTACAAATATCCATCTCTGCTGTTGTGTGTTCTAGGTACATTCCTACTGCTGCTGCCTTTGGTGGACTCTGTATTGGTGGTCTATCAGTGATGGCTGACTTCCTAGGAGCCATCGGCTCTGGCACCGGTATCCTGCTGGCCGTCACCATCATCTATCAGTACTTTGAGATCTTTGTCAAAGAGCAGAGCGAAGTGGGCAGCATGGGGGCTCTGCTCTTCTAGAAACGCCAATATTCTTCCACCACCTTTTAATACACACGGACGAGCACCAACCCAGTCACACCATCCTTTGCTATTATTTTACACCTATGACAAACATCTGCATAATTGGCTCTCCAGTTTACGGATGTTTCCTGGAATCTCCCCTTAAATGGTCTTCAGGAATCGCAGTTGAAAGAGGATGTAGCAAGGTGATGGGACTTCATCTTGACAGTCACAGCCCCTTTCAAAATAACACGTAAACTGACATCTGTTTATACTTCATGAGTTTTTCTAACTGACTTTAGATCGATTAAGCTCCCAAAGATTCACTCAAGAACTTCATTTGTGTATGAAATGATGAGGTTAACAGCAAGCATCTGAGATGAGGAGGGAGCTTGGTCTTTTTTCAGACCGACAAGAGAGCTCTTCAGTATGCAGGCATACTAGACTGGACGAGGGCAGTCCGCCTCCTGCTGTGTGCATAAGAGCATTTGATCCTCTGCTGGTGAACTATAATCAACCTTGCTTGGTGTTAAGTAATCCTAGTTCATACCCTTACTGTAACTTTATCTTTTTGGATCTCCAAACCTGCGTATCAAGGAAAGGGGTGGACCAGAACTGAACTGTCAGAAAGTCATGTATATTTTCATGAATTGTGATTCTGTTTTAGTACTATTATTTGAACAGGGTCTGTAAGTGGAGGACACATGGCTCACACTAAGGTCCACCTGTCAAAAGAAATTGTTTATTTTATTTTGTGAATGTGTACAGTGTCCCAGTCCTCCAGTGAACCACTGAAAACAAGGGCCCCCATTGTTGAAATAAATGTATGGCATTCCCAAGAAGTGGCAGTATTAACTAACATGCCACATTTGTTTTTGTTACCCACTTTGTAAAATTGAGTGAGGTTTTTTTTTTTTTTTTTTTTTAAATTGTATGCTTTAAGCATAATTGCATTGATCACTTTTTCACACCCCATGATTTCTGGTTTTCTGTATATAGGCCATGCATTGAATCACTTTGAATTCATCTAAAGTGTAAGATAATGTCTTTTGAATATGTAAAAATAAATGCAATTCTGAACAAAAACATTCTCAATAAAACCTCATTTTGGAAAAAAAAAAAAGGCCCAATCATTTTACTATTGTGCTTGGCCAATGTGTAATTTTATACATGGAATATTTCTTGGGAAAGGTAACTGCACTACAATCTCATTACTAATCTGAAATGAACACTTTGTTTTGATTTCATTTGTATTTCTTGTCTATACAGTCAAATAATGGGCAGTTTGTGTTTGAGAATGGCAGTTTTGGTCTTGTGGTGGTAATATTTATAGTCCCAATATCTTTGTTCCTTTGGAAGACAAATACAAAATTGTATTTCTGTACAGATAAAAAAACTGAAACTTTAAGTTCATACTTTACTTTGGTGACAGCAAATGTACTCTAATATCGGGTATTATAGTCCATCTGATCAGAGTATTAGATTTCCCCTAGTATCAGACCAAACTCCTCTCTTCACTGACATCTGTAGTCAGGAACTGAGAAAGACAGCTAATGGCCCCATCGTACGCAATGACGTCACTACACACGCTTAACCCAACGTGGATTGAATGAATCTACAAGGGTAGTTGTGAAACAAGCTTTAGCTGGTTTAATCTAACATTTTCAGGCATTGTGGTGTCCTTGGTGAGGCGTGATATCCTTTGTGGTTTCCCATCGACCTCGGTGAATCAAAGGGTGGATATTAAACTACCACAACGTGAAGAAATGTCCTCGGTCAGGGAGGAAGGTAACTATGCTGTGCTAACGAGCTAAATTACCTCGCAAGCTAGCCCTGAAGTTTGCTAGCTTAACTTTTAATGTAATAGTTTACGTGCATTAACAACTATTTTGCAAAGCTAAGAGCCAGAGAATCAAGACTGTCAAAACCTGGACCTGCTCCATTAACAATGAATGAGTCTTACCTGTGGGCGCACGCCAGAATGTTTGACCTTTTACACCCAAAACCTGTATTATGGTGTGTTCATCAGTTGCTCATCTGAAAAGGTGTCCATATTCGTATAAAATAAAGTTTCACTGCATTGATGTCTCATTGTGACCAAAGTAACTCAAGGATTTGCCTCATGTCGACATCCCAAAGACTCTTGGCTCTCTTGGTTTTGGTTTTGATAGTGAATTCACATGTCTAGACTCACCAGTCCAGGATCGTAGGAATGACATTATGTTTTGAGGAGTAATTTCTCTATAAGTAAACATTACACGAACTTGGCCGTTCTTTTGTTTAGTCCCATGCTTTAGGTATGAGATCCTTAGAATGTCTGCAATGTTACTTCAACATGTTGGGCTAAAGCATGCACTCAGATAAACTCTGAGTGCATTGCACAAACACAGTTGCATATCGTTTTCATTATGTCAGGTCATTATGTTCTGCAGTACATGTACAGGTCATTCAGCAGGCCTGTGGTTTGGATGAGGTTCTGCTGTAGTGAAGTTATCACTGTCATTCGGTTAACATCCTTCTTCCACATTTTACACATCAGGTAAGGACCGAATTATCTTTGTCACCAAAGAGGATCATGCAGCACCCAGCAGTGCTGAGCTGGTGCAGGAGGATCCCAATGACCCTTATGAAGAGCGAGGTGAGGAGCAGCCCAAGTAGGAACAGGAAGTTGCTGCTGTGCACAATCTTTTTGTCCTTCTTCAGGTCAAAGCATGGCTCCGCTGAAGTCTTGCGAGGAAAAATAATTAAACTTAAAATATATCCAGTTGTTTGTGTGTGTATACAAGCATATGGGAGAAACTTCCACAGTCAAATTCCTGCTTTGGTACAATTCAGGACTCTGTGCCTTTTGGCCTTGACTGCAGTTCCAAGAACATACCACACAGCTAAAACATAATGAGCAATCTAGGATCAGTTATCAATAAAGTGCTCCTTATCTCCAACCAAACATGTAGTCTGCTTTGTTTTAGTAGTGAATCACGTCACTAATGAAATTCATGTAATATCATTCATTCTAGAGTGGAGGACTGAGGGAAGATGTGGTTGTCATCACATGTAACCCTTTATCCCAACAGCATGTCTGCCGTTGAAATTTTCTGAAATTGACAGAGGGACCGCCTCTAACCTCAACCTCCTTTCTCCTAGGCCTGATTCTTCCCAGTGGTGAGATCAACTGGAACTGCCCCTGCCTTGGTGGGATGGCCAGTGGCCCCTGTGGAACTGAATTTAAGGATGCCTTCTCCTGCTTTCACTACAGTAAGGAAGAGGTGAAGGGCTCAGAATGCCTGGAGCAGTTCAGGGCCATGCAGGAGTGTATGCAGCGTTACCCTGAGCTCTACCCACAGGAAGATGAGAAGGAGACACAAGAAAGATCTCCTGAAACCGACCAGCTCACACAAGACTCTGCCGCTGTGCAAGACTCTAATGGCACCCCTCCATCAGCCCCTGCTGACCCCACACCACCCCCCTCAGTGAGCGCAGGGGAAAGCTAATAATAACCCTCATCGCCCCTTTCAATGACAGCATGAGCCACAGGACTCTGTTGCTAGTAACATTGTATTTATGGATAAGTTGGAGTGATCCTTTTTTAACTGTTTCATGTGATGAATCAAAATCTAAACACTCTTCAGTGTACAGAATACAGGCTGTTCAATCCTGCCTTGTGGACTGTTCCAGCCATGGGTAGTGGGTAAGACCAGATGTTGCAGGTCAAGAGCTGAGGGGACCAAGCTGAGGACACATACTGAGGTGTAGCATATGTTTCCTGTTGTCTCATTGTGATCAATCCTAGTTACCTCTGCCTCCTTTTACCATAACAAGCTCCGTAACTGTAAGAGTACAGTGAAATTAATGTGTTTATGCTTTGAAATCATACTCCGTTTCATTTCTGTTACCATTTTTCTTTGGTTATCTGTGTCCTGTGTGTTGTTCATTACTGATGAAGTTGCTAACTTAACAGAAGCCCGAAGGACTGAGAATAAACCAGAAGTTTCCACTGAGGAATCCTCAATAGTTTGTTCCCACTAATTGATGACTAAGACTTAGGACTTTTACCTTATCTTACCTTATCTTGTTCTGTGGTATGTTGCTGTGTTTGAAGTGTGCATTGGTCTGCAAAATAAGATTGATCAAATCCTCTGAATCAAGTAAACTGAAAATTTTATAATAAAATGTGTTATACCTGTTCAATTCGTACGAGGCATTATTGTTATAAAACCATTTTATCTGGTAGACCTAACATTGCAATAATGGCCTTATACTGCACTGACCATAACCCATGTGACCATAGGAAGGAAACTTTAATTTGACCACACAGTAATGGCCCAGTAGTTTCATATGAAACTCTGAAGATCTTGTCCTGTCAGTTTTAAACTGGTTCCAGTTTCACATCTTGTATGTGGTTATGCAGTGAATAGTAATGTTGACGTGTCCAAAGGTTCTGAAATGCGTTTTTGTTTAACAGAGTCCCATGTCTGAGCATCAGAGGTCAGAGGTTCTTGCCAGTGTTTGTCCAGTGTGTGCCACATCAAGCTCTCCCAGGGGTCAATAATTACCAAACACCCTTCCGTTTGTGATTTACCATTGGTGGATTGCGAAGGCCAAAGAAGGCCAAAGAGCCAATGGGGCAACAAGGACATGAGTAATCCCTATCAAACCTTCACACACAGTTGCTGCGCAGTCTTACCTTCTGTGGTCATCTGCAGTGAGGAGCTGCCTGCCCATCTCCACTGTGATCTGTGTCTCTATCCAAGTGTGTTGATAGCACATACTCAACAAGATGTCGAGTTTAAAGGAGCTATGCAGTGGTTTACCCCTCGACCCTTTACCCCCTAACCAGGGAAGAGACCCTAGTGTGCCACACGCACCCGTCCGGACCCCCAACCTCACGGCAGAAGAAGAGCGGGTGAGTATACACGATAAAATGTGTGTGTATTTGAAGTGTCATTACCTTTTTCACTCACAGATTTGTAAATCTGTAAGGGCGTAGGTACAGTATGAAGACTGCACCCTTGTATAGACCACAGCATTTCAATATCTCACTTAAAATGCACAACGTCATGAAATATGAGAGAGTGGTTTAGCAAAAAGAGGTTATAACAATGGAATGTCAGAAAATGGTTCTCCTAGGATTCAGCCACATGTGGAAGCACGGTTGACATTATGTCATGCTTGTCATTCTGGCTTGGCTCGTGCTGTCACAAAACTGATGATTCTCTCAGGTTGTGTTTGCCTAAACTCAGAGCAAAGGCCACAGTCAATAATTATAGGAGATAAGCGGAGCGCTCTACCAGTTAGGTTAAAAAAAGAGTAAAAGATCCCTTCATGGCGCTCTTGCATTTTCTAAAAACTGATGCACGATGTTCCCTAACCCAACTGTCTCTACCTTCTAGCTGGCCTTGAGGAATGCCTTGCGTTATTTCCCCCCTTCCCACCATGCAACACTAGCAGCTGAATTTGCCCAAGAGCTGCGGCAGTATGGGCACATCTACATGTACCGCTTCTGCCCCACCATACGCATGAGGTGAGGCAACGTGATGATCGTTTCCGCACACCCTGTATGCAAGTCTGTCTTTGCATTTACTCCAACGGTGGTGTTGTCTAGTTTCTCTGTTTCTCGGCGGTGATAGGCGTTACTTTGTTTCCTCAGAGCTTACCCGATAGATCAGTATCCATGTCGCACACGTCAAGCAGCCTCTATCATGCTCATGATCATGAACAACCTGGATCCAGCAGTGGCCCAGGTAAGCATCTACCACAGCTTGTATTAATTCAGCAAAGCTTCCTAAATCTCTAAATGAAGTCTTCTATATAATGTGTCTCTATGACAGCTTCATTGTCTTCATCCTTCAGTTTCCACAGGAGCTTGTCACCTATGGAGGGAATGGACAGGTGTTCAGTAACTGGGCCCAGGTAAGCCCTGAGTAATGCTTTTGGTAGTGGTATGCAGACTAAATAGACAAAAGCAAATGTTTTTGTGTGTATGTGTGTGTGTGTGTGTGTGTGTGTGTGTGTGCGCGTGTGTGAGCACAGTTCCGACTAGTGATGCATTACCTGAGCATGATGACAGACGAGCAAACTCTGGTAATGTACAGTGGTCATCCCATGGGCCTGTTCCCCAGCCTGCCTTCCTCACCCCGTGCCATCATCACCAATGGCATGGTAACTGCACAACACACACCTGACCTTAGAATGTCATATTACATTTAGTGCACATGCATCTCCATTTCATCATGCTGTCACTCAGTTTGTCTCATCTCTACGCTTCACTCAGGTTATTCCAAATTACTCTTCCAGAGAACAGTATGAAAAGATGTTTGCCCTTGGTGTGTCAATGTAAGTTTTTAAGATGTTTTTAATTTGTTTGTAAGTCATTCACTTTCTCCATTATTTATTACGATTCTTTACTATTTGGGTGCAGATGTGTTGACATAATCACCACTTTTTGTTTGTCCATTTTCAGGTATGGTCAAATGACTGCAGGAAGCTACTGCTACATCGGGCCTCAAGGGATCGTTCATGGCACTATGGTTTGTCAAAAATGGAAAATGACCACAGTCTAGAATACAAACTCTGATGACTTTTCTTAATAGTAATTAGTCCATGAAATACCTGTAGGGTGTAATTACCTTTAGTACTTCTTTCCATTTATTTGCCGGGTCTTTTTCTACATAGCTGACTTTGCTGAATGCAGGACGGCGGTACCTGGGTTCTGGGGACTTGAGGGGGCGCGTCTTTGTGACCTCCGGGCTTGGGGGAATGAGTGGAGCTCAGGCAAAAGCTGCCGTCATTGCTGGTTGTGTGGGGGTCATTGCAGAGGTCAGTTGTTGTCAAGTCATTTCCCACTAACACACTACTTGGCAAGCAATATTTTATGAAGTGTTATTTAGTGTTATGCAGATCAGTGCTAGATGAATGGCGGGAGGATTTCAACAAGATTGTGTGAATTTGTTCCTCTGTAGGTGGATGAAGGTCCTCTCAGAAAGAGACATGAGCAGGGCTGGTTAATGGAGATTACTAGTAGCTTGGAGCACTGCATTAAGCGCATCAGGTAACAACGAGTAAAAGCTGCATGCATACATGGAACTTATGATTGTCAACATCATTGAAAAATTCGTACTACTTTGTTAATATGACCCTTTACAGCATGTACAGGATGTAACCCATGATAGAACCTATCCAAACTCTACCAACGGTTCTGTTTCTATTGCTATGCAATACAGTAGTTATTATTTTGTGTCTTACAGAGAGGCCAAGAGCTCCAAGACTCCTCTCAGTCTGGGTTACCATGGCAACATTGTCGACCTATGGTGAGTGAGAGGCAAAACTTTTAAACTTTTATGCTACCCAGACCCAAGTCTGGTGCTACCCAAGTCTATAGGTAGACAAGTAGCCGCCCTGTGTTACTTAGTAGCCACTGCTACTCTTGCTCTGCTTTCTTAACCTCTGTGTGGCCTCCCCTGCCAGGGAGAGGCTGCTGTTGGAGTATGAGAAGACAAAGGAGCTCCTGGTGGATTTGGGTTCAGACCAGACCTCCCTTCACAACCCATTCAGTGGAGGCTACTACCCAGTCCAGCTCAGCTTCCGCCAGGCTAACCAGCTCATGTCCACCGATCCTAGCCATTTCTGCACCGTGGTGCATGAGAGGTCAGAAATATGACCCAAGAAGAGAGCTTTATTGTATATTCTCTGACATGTATAATTCTTAAGATAAAGGATCGGGTGTTTATATACTGTTACAGCCTCCGTAGACAGGTAAGAGCCATCAACAAGCTGTCTGATGCAGGCATGTTCTTCTGGGACTATGGTAATGCTTTTCTCCTGGAGGCCCAGAGAGCTGGTAAGTGATTCAACATACACACACATGCACACACAGGAGATATTACCAGTAATATTTCAGTCCATGTCAGTTTGATAACGAGTCTCGTGTTTCCTTTTTCTTTCTACAGGAGCAGAGGTACAGAAGATTGGTGGTGGAGCAACAGAGTTCCGCTACCCCTCTTATGTCCAGCACATTATGGGGTGAGTCATGAGTTTTATGGTTTGGTTGAAGGCAAGGTTGAACCAGCAGCAGAATAATAGCATTTGGCCTTAGGCAGTTGGAAACACTGAAAGATGTTCACATCATCTTGAAAGAGCAAGGGCAACAAACTGTGATCAACTGTTTTCTTCTTGCACTAAATTGCCTGTGATCGCTATTTTCCTCTGCCTTTGCCACAGGAACATTTTCTCATTGGGCTTTGGGCCATTCCGCTGGGTGTGTACCTCTGGCGACCCCCAAGACCTTGCGGCAACTGATGACATTGCTGCTAATGTCCTGGTGGAGATTGGTGCCACTGTGACTGAATCCGTCAGACAGCAGTACAACGACAACATCCGCTGGATCAGAGAGGCTGGAAAACACAACATGGCCAGTAACATTCTGGACAGCCTATGTCTGCATTTACCATCACAATGCAAGTCACACAGGCAAACAACACACCAACAGACAAGATACGTTCTCATGTGATCGCCTCTGTTTATTCTCTGTGTTTAGGTGGTGGGATCCCAAGCCAGAATCCTCTACTCAGACCAGAGGGGCAGAGTCTGCATTGCATTGGCTATCAACCAAGCTATTGCTGATGGGAGAGTTTCAGTAAGAGGATATATTGTCAACTAGTTTCATATTCACATGCTAGAGCTGTTTTGCAAGTTTTCATAGGGGTTTCAATATTTGGTCTTGTGGCTTTTTCAGTGACAGTGTGTTTTGTTTCTCTTGCTCAGGCTCCTGTGGTTATTAGCAGGGACCATCATGATGTCAGTGGCACAGACAGCCCCTTCAGAGAAACCTCCAACGTGTATGATGGCTCTGCTTTCTGTGCTGGTACATGCAGCCCTCACAGTATTTCTGTTCTCAAGCTATTACTGGTTACTACTGACTAGTATGCGAATTGATGAGAGTGACTTCGAGTCAAAGCAGGTTTAGGTGCATGTGGTGTCCTGATGGCTCAGTGGGGCAGGTGAACTCGCTGTAGGTTTGCTCACAAGCTCCCAACCTTGGTTGCATATAATCCCCTTTTTCTCTTTCCCAGCTTTCCTGTCACACAGAAATACCATAAGAATAATCTAAAAAGAATCAAAGTGACAGCTCACCATGCCTCCCCCTTACAGACATGGCGGTCCAGAACTTTGTCGGTGATGCATTCAGGGGCGCCACATGGGTATCCCTGCACAATGGTGGAGGAGTTGGCTGGTAAGGTTATCCTATCCGCCAAATACACTAGTGCTATGTGAAGGGTCAATTGTTATAATCCATCACAGCTTTATCATCTTGTTGTCCTCACCCCGTCATCTAAGTCAGTACATCCCTTGCCTCCCCTAGGGGTGAGGTGATGAACGGAGGGTTCGGTCTGCTTCTGGACGGGTCTGAGGATGCAGCAAAGCGCGCCAGTCTGATGCTCAACTGGGACGTTTCCAATGGGGTGAGAAAGTAGATAGAACAGGAACTTGTGGGATTGCAACTTCAGTGATGACAAACATCACTGATGTCAAAGATCACAAATTGTCATGAGATGTCAGACATGTCCCTCAGATTGTAGATGTTTACCTTGGCAACACTGATGGGATCTAATCTCTTCCTGGATGCTACAGGTGGCTCGTCGCTGCTGGTCTGGGAACTCCAATGCCTATGAGACCATCCAACGCACTATGGAGGAGCACAGGGAGCTACGTGTCACCATGCCCTTCCCTGTACAGGATGAGCATGTGTTGGACCGTGCCCTGCAGGGTTAGCCAAGACTTCAGCATAGGGTGACATCCATCTACAGCCACACAGCAAAGCAATCTGTAGATGTAATAACCTCACTCACTGTAAATGAGGTCCTAGCCCAGATAACATGAATGTTAAAGGATACACTGCAGACATCTAATTTGTTTGCAAAAAATATTTTGAGAATACAAGTTAATGATTTGATAGCAGTGATGTCAAATATGCTGTTGATGAATGCTTAGAGCTGCACTAGAGTCCTAGGATGTTTCATCAATTTGACCTGTAAGATGGAGAGATATTATTTTTGTTTTGCTGAAAATTAAATTGCAAGCTTGTATAAGGTTAAAACTCTTATGAGTTATTTCTATTTCAAAAATAGTTTTCCAACAGTGCTGTAAATGAAAGGTTCAGTGACCTTTTAAATGAGTTTTAAAAAGTGCATTACAAGGAAAGCAGTGTGAGCTCTTTGTGCACCAAAAGGCTGCTAGGATACTATGTATAAACACCAGGAAAGACCAAATTGTCTGCCAGGATAGACAAGCTAAATTTAGAAGTAAAAAAAAAAAATACAGTTTCAAAATTCAAATACAAAGCCAAATGGATGAATTGGTGATAAAGCAGCTAAACCGAATAGGCTAGAAAAAGCTTCATTTATTACAGGCATATTTTACAAAATGGCAAGTAGAGAGATTGGTCCAGGATTCCCGGCAAGCACGTGAGCACAGAAAGCCATTTCACTGTGGAAAACATGAGTTCAGCAGAGTTCACCATGGCTTTCCTGTGTGTGACGGGCAGAACCACGGAGACTGAGTTCTGCACAGGAAATCATTTTGCCTGGAATTGGAATAATAATGTAGATTTGGCTGAATGGATAAATAAAGAACCAATATTAAAAGAATTACAGGTATCTGTGATTGATAAACAGAAAAGGTTAAGGAACACCACCAAAGCCCTCACGTTTTGAGCCGACACCTCCTGAAACTTGTCTCCGGTGTTTACACGATGAAACGTGGGAGTAACAGAGATAGTACTGGATTTCTGTGCGTAAGGAAAGCCACGTAGCTATTGCGTATCATGTTAGATGCCTCGGTTTACAAATCACATAAAGTGCGCATCTTGTGTGAGGAAAGTGCGCAGCGGGGCGTTTCAAGGTCTGGTCGGCCTCTTGGTCTTTCGCTTTTCACATTGTGCGTCTTTACGCGTGGTGGCTCCTTTAAGAAACCCGTGAATGGTGAATGAATTTGACCCGCTCCGCGCTGACGTAAGGGACTTGGAGAGGTTTGGTGTACCCAGCAGGAAGAGGCAGATAACGGTGAGGAGGACCAGGCTGACTGCGGGAGGGGCATCAGATCTCTTTTTCCGATCATCTGTGTGTGCTGTTATGTAAACATCCTGCGGCTGTGTGGAATCTTGGGAAAAATATATATGTCAATATTACTTTTCTGATTTCTGATCGCCGCCCTTTTGCTGCATACCATATCTTACAGGACATTAACGTTAATCAAATTGCCTCAAAAAGTGAAAGAACCGTCCTTGGGTTGCACGCGGGTCGACGAGGATGACACTGGACACTGGCTGTGGCAGGGACTGATGACATTTGATCTGACTTTTTTAGGAAACATGTATCACAACAAGGGGGAGCAATCGGCAAACCCCATTCCTGAGCACCAAGAGACAGCACAAGACGGTGACTCCCACAACCCGGGGAGCAGCACCGTGGGCAGCGATCCCACCGACTTCCAGCAACCTGCTCATCCTAAATTTGAGTTCAGACGGAATGCAGTCACAGACGACTACAAGATCACCGCTCAGGTTCTCGGTCTGGGCATCAATGGCAAAGTGTTGGAATGTTATTGCAAGAAGACAGGGGAGAAATGCGCTCTCAAGGTGCGTGTGCGCGCGCGCGCGCGTGCTTGTTGTAGCTGACCAATATCTTTATCCTCTGATCTAATTTGTGCTCTTGAGGCTATCTGGAAAGAAATGGAGCATCCATCAATAATTCATCTTTCTTCAGTCTCCTTGGTCTCTCGTGGCTGTAGGACCCCTCAGTGAAAATCTTATACCATCTATTTTTCTGGCGTGTTTTTACTTTCAGTATATGGAGTTTGATGACAAGTAATAGTTTCAGATTGATAAGTGAGGATAGAAAATGATTGCATGACACAGGTCACATGTACATTTAGCAATAGAGAGAGCAGTAATCTTAAATGTAATTCATTTACCCTACTACCCAGACAGAGGATGCATCTGGAGACAGTGATGTGCTGTCTGGGACGCTGAGACACAATATGCACTCTGCTGTGAGGGTTGTTGTGTGGACAAAGATCTGCTCTGTTAATGCTTTATGTAAGAATCTGAGCTTCTGACTGAGGTGTGTTTCTGCATTATCAAAACCACATTATGAAATCTACTGAACATAAAGTAACAGGGATATTACATATTTATAATGTTGTCATTCTGAAAGTGAAATGTTGAGCTGTGGTAAATTCAGGGCTTGTGAGTCAATTACGGGAACAGCAAAGGCTTGAGAAAAACGAAAGCGGGAAGAGAAACCCCATGAATCCATCCACATGTTTTCTTTGGAATAGTCATGAGGGGGTTAACCACAATTTATATTGCACAGGAATGGTATTACATTCCTGTGCATTGTGCTAGGGCCACAGCGGCTTTGGAGTAAGGTTACCCCTTTATAAACATTCCTATCTCAGCCTCCTCCAAAGCCCAGAATGCATTGCCATAATCAAGAGGGTCGGGCTTAGGGTCTGTATGTACAGGCCCCTTCATCCGATCCCACTGCAGCGCTGTCTCTTTAAAGATAGAGCATGCTGTCCTCTAAGCTAAGTGCATTCTTGAAAGTAAACATAATGTTGTCCCTGGAAAATGATTTCTCACCATATGAATATTGGTTAATAGTGACTAGCAATGAGTGACTTGACAACAGGGCATGTATCTGTGTGTGTTGCTGATCTACAGACATAAGGTACACAGTACATACAGATGTACTAACATGCATACATCAGAAGAAGTAACAGAAACATTTGAACAATGTATATTTTTTCTGTTTTGACCATTCGCTGGAGCAGATTCTGTATGACACTCCTAAAGCCAGACGGGAGGTTGAGCTGCACTGGCGTGTGTCTGGGGGTCCCTATATTGTACAGATCCTCAGCCTGTATGAGAATATGCACCAGGGGAAGAAATGTCTCCTCATCATAATGGAGTGGTGAGCATCAGCGAGACTACATCATCTAATCTTTCTTAGCTCTTTCCAGTCATTCCAATTTGTAGCTGCTCAGAAGATCTGAACCGTAATTACTAAGGCACAATGACTTGTTTTGTTGTCAGATATGGTTGCGGTGGAGGGCTCTGGTTGCTTGCCAAGAGTCCCATAGCTGTCCAAACTCTGATCTCTTTGTTAATCTTGTTTCAGTATGGAGGGAGGGGAGCTGTTCAGTCGCATACAGGCCAGAGGGGACCAGGCTTTCACAGAGAGAGGTGGGTTAGGGCACAGCTTTATTCTTGACTATTGGTTTAAAGGGTTATGGGTTTCTATATTGTGGCCTGTGACATCAAATCTGTGCCTTGTCATCTGTGTCATCTTGTCCATCAGAGGCATCAGAGATCATGCGGGACATTGGCACGGCCATTGAGCACCTTCACCACATGGACATTGCTCACAGAGATGTAAAGGTAGTGTAAAGGAGTGTTGCTGTCAAAAACAATTCTTCATCAAGTCAGTAAGAAAGGATGGAAATTTGTATTTGGAGCATTTGGTACTTGGTACTCTCTTTGGTATTCTCATTGTTTTCATTTTCTCTCTATCATACACATTCACACCACAGCCGGAGAATTTACTCTACACCACCAAGGAGAGCAACGCCACACTAAAATTGACCGACTTTGGCTTCGCTAAGGAGACAACGTTACACAACTCCCTCCAAACTCCCTGTTACACTCCATACTATGTTGGTGAGTGTTCACTGTGATGTATAGTATGATGAGTATAACAGGGTGTTCACACAGTGAGCGACTTGGTTGATGGGGATGATGCTCTGGTATTGCCTGTGATAACGTTATGTTGTCTTAACACGTTAACACAGATGGGTGGCAAGCCCGTCACTAAGACATTTATTCCTGTAGTCTTCCAAACAAAAGTTAGAGAGAACTGGGGAGCTTCAAATGGCTGGAATCAACTTGAATCAATGACCGCGAAAAGCCACAACCGACTTTTCCCGGCCCATCCACACATTGGCCAAATTGACCTGGTCACTCAGCTCTATTGGAAATGAATGTGACTTGTTGATGGTGTTGCTTGCAGTGTGAACGCACCGTTAGTGTAAGCAGTAGGTATGCTCCATTTGTGCAAATAACATGACTGTGCTATAGTAGGCATGGTCTGAGTTATAATATGGTTCTGGTTGTGGTCACTCATTCTCCTCATGTTGTCCCTACTTGTCTGTGTATTGACTTTCCTGTGTGTGTGTCTATTTGTGCAGTCATGCATGCTTCAGATTGTTGTGTTTGTGTTTACTTTGTCTGTTTGTCTATTCAGCCCCAGAAGTGCTTGGTCCAGAGAAATATGACAAATCATGTGACATGTGGTCTCTGGGCGTAATCATGTACATTCTGTGAGTATCACACATGTCTGTAACTGCTTGAACTTGATGAATTGTTTATCCTTGCCCCGCTATATATTTTAGCTCAACACTGTGGATTGATAAATGAAGACAGCCGTGGAATGATAATCTATTCTATTCTATTATATTCTATTCTACTCTGTTTTCTAGGCTGTGTGGGTTTCCTCCATTCTACTCGAACACAGGCCAGGCCATCTCTCCAGGCATGAAACAGAGGATCAGGTTGGGCCAGTATGAGTTCCCCAACCCCGAGTGGGCTGAGGTTTCTGAGGAAGGTCAGAGTCCAGAGACAATATTCACAATGAACTGCAAAGAGATTTAAGAAACAAAATGAAGAGGTTCAGGTCATGCACATTTCCTTAAACCTTTAATTCTTAGTTTACGTGAAAATAAGCGGAAAAATTCATATATAAATACATTATCTGCCAATAAGCTAAAAGCATTGAGTCATCCATAACAGAAATAATATCCACAATAGAAATAAATATGCCACTATAACCCTAGCACCCAATAACATTCTTGAGATCTACACTGACAGACAAACCAGACTACATCATTTTAGATGCAGATGCACTTAAGACTTAATGTTTGTGTCAAATCTTAATCTTGTTTTATTTCATGTCTTTGGGACCGCTTGTCCTCTGTAGCCAAACAGCTTATTGTCCAGTTACTGAAGACCGACCCCAATGAGAGGATGACCATCGGACAGTTTATGAACCACCCCTGGATCAGTGTACGTTAACGTTTGTTGAGCCATGCGGCTGTAAGCACTGTCTCCCCAGCTGTATTTTTGTTACCCCTGTGAATTTATGTATGTTTGTGTTGTTCTACCACAGCAATCAATGGTGGTCCCTCCAACACCCCTCCACACCTCTCGTGTTTTGACAGAGGACAAAGAGTTGTGGGACGATGTGAAGGTGAGACTAACCGGCTGTTAACACACCGAGCGTAGATCTGATTATGTTGTGAGAGCGGCCACAAGATGGCTGTAAAGCACTAGACTTACCGTGCAAAATGTCCCGGTCCTACAACAGGAGGAAATGACCAGCGCTCTGGCCACCATGCGCGTGGACTACGACCAGGTGAAGATCAAAGACTTGGACACCTCCAACAACCCGTTACTCAACAAGAGACGAAAGAGGCCCGTGCCCGGGGGAGCTGAAAGGGAAGGAGAAGGTGACAGAGGTTATGGTGATGGTGATGGAGGAGTGGCAGGAGGAGTGGTTTGTAACAGTCAGTGAAATGGAAATTCCTTCTAAGATAATAGAAGTGTTATGAGAGAGTGAGCGTGTCCATGAAGCACTTGTTACTTGTTTTTCTTTACTTTTTTTCATTCATTCCATCACCAGCACATAATAGTCTGATCAATGTTTTTCATTTTGATTGCCACTGTTCTAACATTTGAAATAAATGTTTGTTTTCTATGTTTTATAACCGTGTTGTGTCACTGTATCAGGCAATAGTACAGACAACTAACTTTTGATGCTGAGGGGTTTTCTGCTTACGTGTTAAAACATGTCAAGGGGAAAATCAAGAAATGTAAGAAATGTTGCAGCCAGTCTACCCAACATCAGGTATAAAAATGGTGATCATAGAAGCCCCACTTTTTACTGTTATTGCAATGCATGTTCAACACTGCTTCAGTCCTGCTCCACCACTGACAGGAATTGTTCAGAAAAATACAGTTTTGTTTTCTTTACTTTTCCCTGAAGGCACATGGACTGATCTGGCAACCAGCCAACTGACCACACCTGAGAAAGAATGTGCTAATGTAGTACCAATATCAGAAAGATGGCTCCTACTGCGGATATTATGACACATACAATTCAGGAAGAGCAAAGCCATGGGAGGTCAAGTTGTTAACCTCTTGCACACAGTACAATAACTGTCTGACATTTATGATCCATCAGCCTTACTAGACACTTCCCTTCGCCTTGAAAACCTTCCTCTGAGAGCCCCTGCCAAGCCACTAACGCTGCCCAGTGTCTCTCAATGAGATTTTAGCTGTGGGACAGATAATGTTTGGTTGAATGTGGAATAAACTGATCACTACATGGCAGCCTTAGTGAGCAGCCTTAACTGGAAGCATGATGGTGAGAGGGTGAAGCCTTTTGGAAACTGGTTATATTAATAGGTCACAATTATTTATTAACAAGCAATTATTGTTTTTATAGTGTTGTAAGTATATTAAATATGGTATATTCTTATACTAATAAATTTAAGGTCCAAAAGTTACCCTTCATACAGTTAATTTGTCCTAATATTTAAGTTCACGAATCGTCACAAAATCTATTGCAAGCAAAAAGAAATACTCCCAATCAATAGCTGTCGATCTGTACTTACATATATCTTGAGTTTACAACATTAACCAATTTCTTCACACTTCTCCCTCTCCTGTATCCTATCCTGTAAGTGAGTTGGTGACTGAATCGTCAAACAGATTTGCATGAGGAGGCAGTGTACTGTTTTGTCCACAGCATAATAAAGATTGCCATTCAAACCAGTTAGGATCTGGACTTTGAGTAGATATATCTAGAAAGGACAAAGAGACGAGGTAGAGATAGTAGAACGAGGGAAGGTAAAAAGGAAGGTGTAAGGGATGGCCTCCAGTCTGGACTCTGGATGTCCGGTGTTGAGTGATCTGCTGTCTGTCCGTGAGAAAGGCCTCCTCGTCGCTCTTCTGGGACCCCAGTGTAAGGTCAGTCCATTTCATTACAATCACTTTAATGAAAAAATGAGCATGTTTACGTGCAGTCTAATAATTGACTAACATGACAAGTTCACTCTTATTCCAAATAAACCGACCTCATATTAACACCCTTAATGAATCTGATCTAATTTGCTGGAATCTGACTGGAAACACAAAGTGATCACACATACAGTGTTGCTACTTTTCAGTGAGCGTAAGTACACATCATGCTATCAGTAGCAGTGATCAAGCCTGGTGAATGAAAGGGTTGTCTGTGAGGGCTGCTGTTTTGTTTGTGGTTTACTTTACTTTTGGCTGACACACCTTGCTACTGGAGTTATGCAGATAGGTAGGAAGATATAATATTATTAACACAAAACAGATCTAGGAAAAGCAAAGAAAGCAATGGAGAAGCAGAACATATACAAACAGGACAAGAATGATAAAACAGTTCAAAACAATTAGTAAATAAGAATAAGATGGAACCTAAAATTGAATCCTGAGGGACCCCTGCTGAGGATGAGCTGCCTATATGGTGAAATATTATTTTGGAATAGGAGTCAAACCAGTGAAGAGCTTTGCCCCTGAGACCAACCCAGTTTCTCAAGTGATCTAATAATATGGTATCTACAGTATTGAAGGGTCCACCAATATCTAAAAGGGTTAAAATGCAAGATTCCCTGGCATCTGTTGCTAAAAGAAGGTCATTGGTTAATCTGAAGAGAGTTTTTGTTCTATGAAGTGCTCTAAAGCCAGATTGAAATTTCTCAATGATTATTTTGAGTCATAGAAGATAGCAGTTTTTTCTAAAACCTTGGATAAAAAGGGCAGTGTGAAGATGGGCCTGTATTTATCAGGAGACAAGCGGTCACCAGTCTACCTCACCTAGTATTATTAGAGATTTCATATACTGAATATACACTCATATATAGTAATATTTGCAGTATTGTTGATTTTGATATGACTATGGATGTATTTCAGTTGGTTGCCTCTGCAGTAGCTCAGGTGCTAGTAGCCAAGGAGACACAGAGTGGAAACCGAGGCTGGAGCTGTTTGTGTTGTGGAGTGGTGTGTCTTATTGAAGATCAGTCCGTGCAATCCCACTTCCTACGTCTCTACAGTGTCAAGGTAAGAAGAACTACATAATTAGTTGGAGCCTAACACCCGTCACTTCCCTCAGTGAAATACATGAAAAACCTAACAACATTTTATCATGAACAAATTAAATTGGGACACATGGGCATTCAATGTAAACTCTTCCTTGTAACTGTGTTGCTAATAGATCACTGTGCTTTGTTTGACTTTGTTTGACTTTGTTTCTCTCTCTCTATGTTCACGTGTGTGTATATGCACACATGGGATTGCTGATATGTCTGTATATCTGTGGTAATATTCTCTATCTAGATCACTAGATCAGAGTTTACAGTTTCTTTGAGAAACAATAGAGAATCTTATTTTGATGGGTGTGCCTGTATTATTCCTGAGGTAAGCACTGTAACAAACCGTACAACAATTACAACCTTTCCTTTCCTTTCCTTATACACAGCAAGCCAAGTTACTATGGGAGCAGGAGCTGTACACTCCATTCAAGTACACTGCAACTCGCACGTTCTTCCACACATTCCCTTCAGATGTAAGTGAACCTTATTGTGAACACATTTAATGATTCACTTATTTATTTTATATATTGGTCGATTAATTCATTTATTTAATTCAAGTAGGGAGGTCTGAGTTAATATGTTTTTTGTCCGTTTGCAGTTATCTAACTATAATAATCCCTTTAATGGGCAAGTTGGTGGGTTAGAAAGTGTCAGTGAATGCAACATGTTCAAGTATTGGTTCTGAGCTGGTTCAGGGCTAGCTTGCTGTGTTTGCTCAGGGCCACCAGGCAGGCCTGAACTTTGCAGATGAGACCGAGGCAGAGGGACTCCGTGTGGCAGTGGAGAACATCCAAAGAACCCAAGGTCAGAGGAACAACATGTAGCCAACTCACACACCCCAACACATTTATATTGCAGATGTTTTCTCCCTCCACAGGCAAGCAGACCAATGGCTAATTCATCACTATCGCTCTCTCTGTCTATTATTCGATTTCACCACTGTCATCTCTCCCATTTCCTTTTAAGCCATTCTCTTTCCCTCCTTTCCCTTCCGTCAAGAATTCACTCCCCCTTTTCTCCCACCTGTCCACTTCTCACTTGCTTCCTCTGTTCCTCAGAGAAGACGAGTGGCTGGATTAAGATGACATATGCTAACAAAGAGGATGGTTCAACAAGCAGCAGGCCAGAGCCAGGCAGATCTGAGACGAGTGACTCAGCTGAGTCAGGGTGAGGAATACGTCACCACAGGCCTCTAAATGTTAATATCTCTGCTGCTGAGTCTATAATAATGTGGTAAAGTGGAGGAGAGAGCAGATGGCTAATGTGGTGGTTAACTGTATGTTTCTGTTTTCCTTAGAATGGAATTGCTGGAACGCTTGGACCAAGAGAAATATTTCACCATGCCATCCACGACAGTTACACCAACAACTGATTTAGTAAGCCAAATCAAACACATGATGAGCAAATGCATGAGCCATATGAGCAGTCAAACAACTACTCTACTCACATAAACATCACAAACTTGGAATTTGTAATATCACAATGTCACAGATATAATTAGTCCCCGTCTAGATGTAAAGAACAAATCAGTCTAATTCTCTGTTGTATCTGTGCAGTTTAGAGAGCTAGACCCTGCTATGAGGAAGCTGTTGCGGCTGGCAGGGCTCAGTGAAGGGGACATGAAAGACAAAAACATTTCTGAGGCCATTCACCTCATCATCAACAACCTGGGGGGACTGGAGGCTGTACGGAGGGAGATGAAGAACAGAGGTGCTCAGTCTTGAAAAATATTGTCCTGCGTCTGTGTTTTAAGTGACTTCTGCAGAGGACTATACACAAACTCTGATCAATACTTACAAAATTAAGAGTGATGAAAGGTCTTTTTAGGTGCTCTTTTTGTGTATCTACCAGTGCCAGTCTCTCAGACAATGTCGAGAGCTGCGGGGACATCCATGTCCCTCACTTTGAGGAAAGGGCCATTGCCACCTCTCCCGTCAGTCACACGCAGCATCACCTCCCAGCATGTCTCTAAGGGCATGAAGACAGTAAGTCCTCTCCCCGCTTGGATCCCCGCTCCACCATCAACGCCTGCCCCACCTGTTCCAGAGAGGATCAAAAAGAGCGTCAGTTTCAGACCAGTAAGAGGACTGGGGCACTAATATCACAGTTCTGTAAACACTGGTGTGATATATAATTGAATGAATAGTTCTATATTTATTTTTTTGTTGTGTTAGGTGGGCTCACCATCAACTGCAGAACCCGGCATTATTCTTACTGCACTGAGAGATGCAATCAGACAGAAGCAGCATCTCAAACATCGCACAAGTGGAAGTGGCGATCAAGAGGAGGGAGCAGGGTACTGAGAGTGGGGTGCATCTGTAAAAATATACAGCCTCCACCTGATGGAAAACAGTCCCATAATACACATTAAACTCATTTAAAATAAATTGTTTTGTCTGAGTTACTTACTATGTGTCATTCTCGCACAGGCGCATGTCCACAAGTCTGTTGTCGAAACAAACGCAACTTTAAGCAGGTAGAAGGCTTGAACCCCCGCTCGCACTGAAACTTCCCGGCAATACAGAGACGCGCTCGCTGTGTTTACAGAGACCTAAGTGCGCCTCTCCCTACATCCCACTTCATTCATTGCTGCCTGTGCTGAGAGCGACGCGAAGAGACGCACTCCCTCAGCACGCTGGGAAGAACGGCTTCAAACCCGGACAATGAGGGGTTCCTGCCGCCCAAGAAACACGCGGGACCGGGCAGGTAGGGTGTAAACTCCAGCAGAGTTGACACTGTGCTTTTTTTGAGACTTGCCATTTGACATTGTGTGCGATGAAGGAGTTGGGAGTGCTAGGGCAGCGCAGCTTCAGTGTGTAGGCTAGCAGGCGCATGAAGTAAACAAGCTTGTCACGTAGGCATGCTTCAGAGCTGACAAGGCTTTCTCCGGGAGACAGGCAGGACAGACTGTGGTAGCCACCGGTGATATGTAGGAAAGAGGGGATATTTCGGGTTTTATGTGGAAAAAATAGTTAGTCACTTTGCAAATGTCAAGGATGCTTGATTAGCTAGCGTCTTCTCATTTGCTGCTTAGCTCTGCTGCAACTGATGGCTAGCTAGCCAGTAAGCTAACTGGTAGATTGACAGTGATGCGAGTGACATCCAGCCAGTGCAGTGGATGTAAGCAGGGCCCCTGTCTCCAGGTTCCCAAACAAAATACACTTAAGGGTCTTTTCTGTCAAGAACTCCAGATTAGACCATGGACCCCCATTTGATTAGGCTGTGTCCCAAAGAATCCTACCTGAGAATATTGTTTTATTATTAGTCTATGATCAAAACAAGACAGTTTCTCATTGTGCTAACCTCTATGCTCTTATGTTCATTTTGCTGGGGACCCCTGGAGTCTCCTCCTTCTCCCCTTTGAGGACCACCGGGCTCACCTAGTGGTTGTAAATTCAACAATAACAAAACAGCTTCACCACTCAAATCTATCAATAATAAAAATCACAAACATACAGACCAGCAAGGTTACGTAAAATACGTTTGTTTTTTTATTTCTCAAACTTTTAATTTTTTAATTTTACATACATGGTTTGTTAACATGCTCTTAAATGCCTTCTATCATCTATTTCTTGTATGTAGTAGCCATAGAACATGTTTATCTTAATCAATGTTTTGTTAATTGTGAGCAACACGTTTACTGTAAACTCTTTAAATTGTTTATTTGGGCCCCAAATCCTGGTTTTGGGATAACATAGGTAACAGGTGTTACCTTGTGTCAAAGGTACCAGAACCTGACCCTAAACATTTCAGACTGAAGATCTGTGTGTTGCTTTTTATATGGTGTGAAGCCTAGCACTAAACGTGTCCTTTTGTATATTTGGGTGATGGATATAGCCTCAGCGTAGTGTACAAATAATCATCATTCAGTTGAACCTCCTGACTTGAGATTGTTCTGCACAGCATTTCACTATCCTTTGCCATTACACTGACTTCAAGGCTAACGTCCTCTGACAACCAAGGCTAATACTATGCGCTATGTAATCCAATGACTCAGTTATTATGGCATTAGAATAGACTATTGTGTAAGTCTATTTAGGTGGGGAGTCTGGAGGCCCTTTCTGACTTTGTTAACGCCCCACTATGACTGTTATTTCATGTTGACAATAAATGCCATACACAGAGAAGAAATTCAGGATAAGTCTCTGTTAGACTGTTTATCCTTAGAGGCAAATACAGTGCTGTTCCCAGTAGGAATATGGTTGCCATTATGTTGATGTCTGTGGCTTGAACTGCTGTGACAGATGCATGAGGGATGAACAGAGCTCAGGCTGCATTGGCAAGAAGGGGCTGTGCTCTGGCTGTGCATATGTGCCTACACACAGAGAGGCGGGGCTAAGCAGAAAACAAACAGGAAATCATGCTAGCAAGTTACATTGCTTTGCTTGTAGAGGCCCATCCAAACCATTAATTTTAAGATTGCTGTTGAACCAATTTTATATTTATTTTATATTTTTGCTATTCAATTATGATGTTAACCATGTCAACTTTTACATATTTGCCTGTGTCTGGTAGTTTCAGTAGTGAGGTAGTTGTACCCGGATGGCCCTTGTGTGTCTATAGCTGCAGAGGGAGTGGAGCATGCTTCACTGGATTGAGCAGACCTGAGACAGGATCATATTCCTGTGTGGTTTCTATATTGACTGTATGTCCCAAAGGATATTCATCTCCACACCTGGAGCTCTGCCAGCTGCAGACTCCCAGTTTGTAAATCTCTCGCTCTCTATTCTGCTGGCCCTTGCTTTCTATTTACGTTGATATCCTCCAGATCTGCACTCTGAAAGATGACTATAAATCAGTCCCTCTGGTCCTTGTTCACTGAGTGGCTCCCGCTCTGCTTTTCCCTCCCTCCGGCACCGCTCTATCTGGGTGAAAGTTCAACTGCATGTTCAGAATCCTATTAAAGGCTTCAGGCCTTAGCCTATATCTGTATTGCATACTGCTGTTGTCATGTTAAAACCTTGTAACCTCTTGGTGATTTTCATGTTCCAACTTCAGTTGAAGGATTGCTCTTCTATGGGATGAGACCATTCTGCCACGCTTGGTCCTATGAAACCTCACTGCATGGTGGTCAAGCTAAAAACAAGACTTTTTCTTAGTTCCTGAAAAGTTTACATTTGAGTGCAGGCACATTACATTCACAGGTCTCGAGGAAACACAAAAGATTTTAATCATGACTATTGGCACTTGGCTTATATAACTCTTCGATCACTTTGATGCTCCACAATCTCCTTCCTGCTCAAGGTCTGGAAATAGGTTGGGTGCACAAGTGTAGGCTATACCTTGTGGATGTTAGGATTATGATGAATGTGTGTGAGGATTAGGATGACTTGGCTAATGCTGATGAGGAGTGTGGAATACACAGGTGACAAGGTCATATCTGCCAGAAATGGGTCAGCGTCTCTCTCTTTCACCTGCTTATGTAAACTGGATGATTTAAAAAGCCACTCAATACCATACCACTCAATTTAGGAATTCATGTATAATTTATTAATGGTCTGGCCAGTACAATCAATATCTATCAATCATGGAAGGACTCTGTCAAAGCTAGAGACCAGAGGAGACCTGGACCTGTTATGTCATCAAGGATTAAAATCTGGAGCTGCACAATTTATTCAATCTGCAGATCGGCAGCCAAAACTCAAACTCAGAAAGGAGTACACAGAATTTTATAGTAGCTCTATAAAGTAGCATTTTTTAACAAAATGTGTAGTTTCATTTCTAAGTTGATACATCAAATTTGTGTAAAAATACCTGTTTTCACTCTAGTGCAAAGTAGTCTAGTCTCTTTACGCCGGCTCTAATAGCTTTATCTGTATTTTATCACAAATGCAAAAAATAATTTGTTTTTCTTTCATGTGATAGTCAGATGCTTATTTTATCTGAGAGTCAGTGGATTTTACTAGAGGCTATGTAGTAGAGTGTCTAGCTGATGGGATTAGTCCTGCTGACATGCTGACTAGTCTGGGACAGCCCTGTCCTCAGACCCCTCGCTGTGGTCCCTGTCACCGATAGGTAGATGTTGAAGTGATAGCAGAACTGCTTTCAGACTCTGAATGGAGCAGTTTCTCCATGAGTCAGATTTAATTTTACAAAAAGTCAATATCATGGTGTGTAAAATGCATAGTCTAGCTTGTGTTAGGTAATTGTTAACTGAATCAAAAACAAAGGGGCCATTTAAAGAGTGTGTACGGTGCCACCTGGTGTTACAACCTTGACACTACATTAGGCCAAGTACCAAACACATCAGTACCCCTTAGTGGCCTTGAGTTCATTATTGAGGATTTCATTACATGTCATTATGGTATTTAATTGGCATGGTTTAATAATTATTTGGTGTGAAGAATCTTGACTACAATTATAGAAGACATTCTAAAATTAGATGTCCATCATTGGCAAAAAACATGACACCTACTCTGACAAAATCATTGATGGCACACAAAAACAAACAATACTAATAATACTACTAATAATAACAATAATAACAATAATAACAATAACAATAACAATAATAATCGTTTTAAGGGATAGCGGGTAATTGAAGTCCTGAGTTAACAAAATGATAACACTTGTACAGACTGGATACTCTGAAGTACATTTTTAGAAACATTGATAAACTTCAGGTAAGGATATTTGCTCCAAAATGGATATATGGTGTTTTGAAAAGGTGACTGGCCTAATTTAAGGACCCTACCAGTGTGAACTAGCTGAGGCCTGTAAAACTTAAATTAGCTTTTTGCCGATGTTTATCTACTCTCCCAGCAGTCAGCACCTCCATACCCCCGGCTCCGTTCTCCCATTGGCCAATGTGCTTCCCTGTCTCTTTTTCAATTGGTTCAATTCACAGCAACATTCACTGCCCATGTGTGTTGCATGTGAACAGCTGAAGGCTTGTCAGACAGATCTCATTTTACAAAAAGTCAATATCATGATGTGTAATATGCATAGCCTAGCTTGCATTAGGTAATTGTTGACTGAATCAAAAACAAAGGGGCCATTTATAGAGTGTGTACGGTGCCACCTGGTGTTACAACCTTGACGCTACATAGGCCAAGTACCAAACACATCAGTACCGCTTAGTGGCCTTGAGTTCCTGATTGAGGATTTCATTACATGTCATTATGGTATTTAATTGGCATGGTTTAATCATTATTTGGTGTGAAGAATCTTGACTACAATTATAGAAGACATTCTAAAATTAGATGCCCATCATTGGCAAAAAACATGACACCTACTCTGACAAAATCATTGATGGCACACAAAAACTAATAATAATAATAATAATAATCGTTTTCAGGGATAGCGGGAAATTGAAGTCCTGAGTTAACACTTGTACAGACTGGATACTCTGAAGTACATTTTTAGAAACATTGATAAACTTCAGGTAATGATATTTGCTCCAAAATGGATATATGGTGTTTTGAAAAGGTGACTGGCCTAATTTAAGGACCCTACCAGTGTGAACTAGCTGAGGCATGTAAAACTTTATTTTTTTGCCGATGTTTATCTGCTCTCGCAGCAGTCAGCACGCCCTCCATACCCCCGGCTCCGCTCTCCCATTGGCCAATGTGCTTCCCTGTCTCTTTTTCAATTGGTTCAATCCACAGCAACATTCACTGCCCATGTGTGTTGCATGTGAACAGCTGCGATATTGTTTTGCTTGTACATCTGCTTCTTTCTTGCAGATTAGCCTGCGTCATCACGTCCTTAACATATCACTGGGTCTTTAAAATGAGCCGTCGTCACACAGCTATATAACGTTTTACCTCCAACTGGGCTTGAGCAGCATTGTACATTGCACTTTTTGTAATTCTGCATTTTGGGCAGTAACACTGTAATAGCAAGCGAGTAAAGAGGGGGGGAAAGTAATTAATATAGTTAGGTCAAAGAATACGAGTTATTCTGTTAAATTTCATTTTAAGGAAACTGCGGCATGCTTTGTGCCCCCCCATCCAACATCTCTTGCGCTTTCCTACCATTACGGTAATGTGGTACTGGTGTTTCTCAGCTGATATGACATCCCCTGCAGCTTGGTGAATCAGACTCATCAAGCGCACCACCTCAGTTACACTGTAACCGGCATGGTCCAACAGCCGGGATGAACAACAAGGAAGAGATTAATATGGAAACCTCCCCACGGGAACTCACCCAGAACCCGCTGAGGAAAATTTGGATGCCGTGTAAAAACGGTCTGCCCGAAAAACACATTTCCCAGAGAAGAGGTAAGCTGGAATTTCACCGGCATGTGCCGCAAAGGATGTGCCAGGGCTGTGATGTAGGGTGTCTGCTGATTTTTTTTAAGTCTCTATTTTACCCGTCTATTCACGAGCCCACTCTTTCTGAACTTAGAAAATTGCATTGGATGACATTTAAGCAGGACTGACGTGGTTTTGGCGTTGCTGCGCACTAAAGAGGTGCTGCATGTTATTGGCTTTTTGGGGTTTGCAGTATTGCATCAGCTCGTCTCGACAGGTCAGTGCCTAGGATGGTGTATTAAAACACATGGTGTGTGGAGGTACATTTGAATCGCGCTGGGGGAAGAATGCGACCCCACGGACATTAATTTTAGCCGTCTGGTGACACGTGAGAGAAACGTACCCCTTTACCGTACCCCTTTAGACAGCGGTTATTAAAGTCAACCAAATGCCCACACGAGTGAGATTGGGTGAGCTGAAGGCAAATTGATGACCTTTCTGTGACGAGACGGTTATTGAGAAGAGCGCATGATGCATCCCAGGCGCACTGAGAAGCGACTGGTAAACTGATAATAACAAACACCGTTCAACCTGCAGGAGCCGCCTAGTGGCGAGGCCTCAGCTTCATCTCTGTGGGGTTCTCCGTACGGAAAATAAAGTTAGAACCCTTTGCTTTTTTGTTTTTAAAAGAAGGAAATGACTGTGTGTGAATTATGTGCTGACAGTGCTAAGTGGAAGGTGGCAACGCAGCAGTCTGGTCTGGTCCGTCTCTGGACCTCCGTTCGTTTTTGCTGAGTCAAGCTGCTTGCTTCTACGCTGTTTGTCTTTTAGGGTGCGACTTGACACTGTAGCCTAGTCCTCTGTTTACCCCCCAAACATTTAAAGACTACTCCACCTTTTCCCCTAACCATTTTGTGTCGAACATCGCATTGGCCTGTTAATTCAATCTGAAGCTGAGGCTTACACACAGCTAGAATTACATGTACAAGACGAGTCTGAATTATATCTAACAGTTGGCTGGAAACTGTACATTGGCAGTAACAGACCACCCCAGAGGTCAGTACCTGAGGGATCTGCAGTTGCCTTGCATTGTACTCTTCTTAACTAACCATGCATGCGTCTTGCCAGCAGGCTCAGAAATATGTCAGAGTTGACAAAATGACCAACATTTCAGACATCCTCTCTCCATCACCACAAAGACTTTACCTGCTGCTCTCTGTGGTCCTACTTATCCCTCTTTTCAGTCTTTTTGTTCATTGTCATTTTTCCATTGTTTCTCTTTCTCTCCCTGTCCTTCTTGTCTAAGCGCTGGCCTCAAGTCCTGATAGGAAATAAGTCCCGAATGCAGAAGGCCTTTGCGCTAAGATAAGACATTTTTGAGGCTAAGCGTGTGGCTAGTGTTATCAGTCAGTTCACTGTTAGAGTTCCATAAAGGACATCTCTGCTCCTTGGCAGGGGTTTTCTGAAGCAGCCTGTCTCACCTTCACACAAATTGGGCTGAAACCTTTCGAAGAAATACTTTCTCACAGTGTTCAGTGTAATTAAGAGCAACCTCCAAGACTAATTAGATTCTTCATGAATGGGCCAATGTTAACTGTGCCGTCCTCAGCCCATAATTGTGTGGGAAGGGACAGAAACCCATTAAAAAGGTCTGTGTTTGTCTCTCTCTCCCTCTGTCAGTATGTATGACCAACTGCCCAACCCTCATTGTGACGGTGGGACTACCAGCCAGAGGGAAGACTTACATTTCAAAGAAGCTGACTCGCTACCTAAACTGGATAGGTGTGCCAACCAAAGGTACCAGCTACACACACACACACACACACACACACACACAAACTATGTACATATTACTTGAAAGTGCAATGCAATTATGCCAAATCTGAAATAAAAAATCCAATCTGTAACAGAGTTCAATGTGGGCCAGTACCGGAGAGAATGTGTGAAGATCTACAAGTCCTTTGAGTTTTTCCGTCCAGACAATGAAGAAGGCCTGAAAATCAGACGGTGAGGCTACTCTGTTTTAACTAAGTGGCTCTCCTGATATGGGTATGGGCAACACCTCTTAACTGAGTCAGTTTGCAGCTTGTCAGGCAACATGGGAATCCTTTTTTTATTTTATTTTTTTAAATGTAATGCGTCATTCTGTGAAACTGGCATATAAAATCACCAATGAGGGCCTGCGTATTGTTTTTGAACCTCTAGCCTATTGCCTCTAGCCTATTGTGCAACATGTCTATGTCTTTAGCAAACTGTTCATTCAAATAACTTTTTTTTTGTATAAACCCTTGTTAATTCAAGATCGTGTCACATGATTTTGCACAGCTACACTGTGACAAATGTAGGCGTACGACAGACAGTCAGAAGATACAGTTGGAATTTTTACAGTTTCTCCGCCAAAATGAAAGTGCAGCTAGCTAGTAAACACCCTTGTCTCTTGGCTTGTGTCTGTGTATGTTGTCCTTCCACAGGCAGTGTGCGTTGGCAGCGCTGAGCGATGTTCGCCAGTATCTGAGTATAGAGGGAGGACAGGTGGCGGTGAGTGGAAGTAATATGTTCCCTGAGATCAACATGAACGTGAAGTGAGTATATGCTAGGACTACATAAGGACATTGTTCCCTGCTACCTCAGGTTTTTGATGCTACAAACACAACAAGGGAAAGAAGAGGGACCATCATCAAGTTTGCTGAGCAGAATGGGTTCAAGGTATGTCAACCAGGGTTGGGCTTTAGCCAGTTTAATCACATGATCCGATGACCTCCAAGTTCATCATATGTCTATGTCTATTATGCTAGGTATTTTTTGTGGAGTCGGTGTGTGAGGACCCAGATGTCATTGCAGATAATATAGTGGTGAGTGATAGCTTCTTTTCTTTGTTTCATCCAGCATCATTTATTAGAAATAAGCAGAATAGTTCATAATGTTTCAGAAAAGCGGTTTGAATCATCGCTACTCTCAAAACAAGCTGACGATTGAATTCTTCCGTGCTCACGATACTTCCTACTTCTCCGCTCACATCCTCTTCCTCTGCACTCTCCCTGTTTCCTCTCTTTGCAGCAAGTGAAGTTGGGTAGCCCTGACTACATAGACTGCAACACAGAGGAGGCCACTGAGGATTTCATGAAGAGAATCAAGTGTTATGAGACCTCCTACCAGCCGCTGGATGAGGTTCTAGACAGGTGAGGATACACACTCTCTCAGAACAGATTTGATAAAGTCCAGTAGATCAGATGGTGATTCTGGTGCTGTTCATCGGACTACCTCGCTCCAGGGATCTGTCCTATATCAAGATCATGGATGTGGGCCGGCGTTACCTGGTGAACCGGGTCCTTGATCACATCCAAAGCCGGATCGTCTACTACCTGATGAACATCCACATTACACCACGCTCCATCTACCTGTGCCGCCATGGTGAGAGCGACCTCAACATCAAGGGACGCATCGGAGGCGACTCCGGTCTGTCTACCAGGGGCAAGGAGGTGTGTCTATGCAGTGTGTCTGTGTGTGTTTTACAGTAGTCACTGCTGTCATAATAAATGTAAACCTAGGACTAACAAAATTGCTTTTTTTCACGGGGACTTGGCATTTTGTCAAACCATTCACCTGCCTTTGTTTCCCACAAATTCCTTCTTTTTGTGATAGATGTACAGACATCAATTTGGATGTCTTGCAGGAGAAATGACCGCTCTCGTAGGAGCTACAGTGGTTGAGTTTATTTTTATGTTTTGGTTGCTGATCTCCTAGTTTGCCAAGTCTCTGAGGAAATTCATCCAAGACCAGAACATTAAAGAGCTGAAAGTGTGGACCAGCCAGATGAAGAGAACCATCCAGACAGCGGAGCTCCTAGAAGTGCCGTACGAACAGTGGAAGCCTCTCAATGAGATAGACGCTGTATGTCTGTTTCTGTGTTTGTCAAAGTGAACACCATAGCATTTTTAAGTGTTTCTGTACTAGAGCTAAACACATTTTCTCCCTCTTCTACCAAGGGAGTGTGTGAGGAAATGATGTATGAAGAGATCCAGGAGCATTACCCTCTGGAGTTCGCTCTGAGAGACCAAGACAAGTACCGCTACCGTTACCCTAAAGGAGAGGTGAGATACTTCTAAATGTTTTTTCTTATTTTCTGGGGAGCTGATTGGGCTATGTTTGTTCTTCTGTGTGCCTGACGGGTTTGCGGTCCTCCATCAGTCGTATGAAGACCTGGTGCAGCGATTGGAGCCTGTGATCATGGAGTTGGAGAGACAGGAGAACGTCCTGGTCATTTGTCATCAGGCTGTCATGCGCTGTCTACTTGCATATTTCCTGGACAAGAGTGCAGGTATTAAGGATAAGGGGTGGACACAATATATACCGTAGCTCAGTATTTTCAGATATTTTTCATCTTGTACTCTACCTTTAATGAAAGTATACGTTAGAAATTGTCATATCACCCACCCTAGTCTTTTCCCTTACTACTGCCTCCTGTAATCACCTTAGTCACATTAGCACCGCTCTCCGAGCCATGACGAGATTACAGCTCCCATCATTTGGAACTAAAAATGTATTTTTATTATTGTCACCACAGATGAATTGCCTTATCTGAAGTGCCCCTTGCACAGTGTGTTGAAGTTGACCCCTGTGGCTTATGGTGAGTACTGTAGTATTTCATGGCTAATACACACAGTAATATTATGCTGACAGCATTATTCTATCTTATGTAATCACACAGAAATTCATTATGTCTTTGTTGAAGAATAGTATTGGAAACAAAAGAAGACAACTGCTGTTTGTTTTTGCATTTTTATGTTGTAAGAGAAGCAAAATGTTTTGCTGTCTTGTCAGTCTGGTGGAAACTTGCCACTTAGAGACATAAATCATAACTAAAGCTAACTTGTTGAATGTCTCTCTTCTCTGCCCTTGCCTCAGGCTGTAAAGTGGAGTCTGTCTGTTTGAACGTGGAGGCTGTGAACACACACAGGCACAGACCCGAGGTAGGTATCCCAAGCACACTGAAATGGCCCTCAGTGGAGGGCCCAGACAACCAGTTAACCTCATCTGTGTTCGAGGACTCATACAGGAGGATGAATCACATAGTGTTGTAGGTGTGTAGACGGCATGTGTCTCTCTTTCATGATTTATAGAATGGAGTGCATCTTCCACAGTGTTTTGCCTGTAATCTGACACCCTCCTGAATGCAGACCTAGTGGTCAGTGCTGATCCCTTGCCTCTCTTCTTATTGCACAGAGAATGTAAACATTTCACACATGGCAGAGGAAGCCTGTTCACAGTCCCCGCCCACCCGCGATCCCTGACAGCAACCAAGACAGCTGTGACTTCACTTACCATTGACACTCCTACTTCCACCCTATCAGCAGTCAATGACTGATTCTTCATTTAATTTATCTCTCAGTGGGATCAGAAATTGGGGACATCCTGATGTTTTATTGGACAGATTTCTCTTTCAGGTCTTGTATTCAGTTTTCTCAACTTTTATGTTCTTCACCCAGCGATGAAAGAACTAGACAACTGGAATCCAGTTTACACCACTGTATGTGTGTGTGTGTGTGAGAGAGAGAGAGAGAGAGAGAATGTGAGTGAGTGAGTGAATGAGACAATAAGGATATTACATGAATGCTGTTTTAAAATTTATTGCAGTTTTGGCTTGAATTGGCATGTAGACTTTAACTCAACAGAGGTCACACTTCTTATATAGTGATGAATGTTTGCGTTTTTGTCTGTTTTTTTAGCCATTTTCCAGCCATACCTCTAAACCAAGCTTCTGTGGTTTTATAGTATTATATAATTACTTGTGTACAAATTATAAACTGATGTATTATATACCTGAGAACATACATTTTTGTTGCATATGAAATGATGCAATATGAAGCCATTTTTGCACAATATCATATTCATTCCAGTTAATTTTTGTACTCAACTCGCTGTGCCAAGAGCTGTCTCATAAAACCTGCTCAGTTGTTCACTGTTTAAATGTTGAAGGAATAGTTCAGATGCACACTGAAACCCTGTCTGAATCAATCAGTACTACCACTAGACTCCAGATGTACAGTGATGTCGGAGTGTACACGCACACACACACGGTCACGGTCTATATTCATAAGTAATGATGAATGAATGTTAGTTTGCTATTAGATAACGCACATGCTTAAATGTTGTTGTGTATTTATTTACATGTCAAAGGTTTAATTAATGTAAATACCTCATCCAGATGGAAAAATAAATCATTTTTCTCACGTTATTTTTTTCTGGTGAAATGATCAGTGATCAGTTACATTGGCAAAGGTTGAACGTTTTCAGACGATAGCATCTTTGGCTCCAGTTCATTCTGAACACCTCAACAGGACAGATTTCATTTGGGGTTTGAAGAGAATATTGAATGACTCATTAAAGCTGCAACAAATGTATGAATTGTATTCTAGAGTAATATAATTACCTAAATAGTTTTACGTCTTGACACTGGCAAGAAAAAAGGATATTCATATTAAAGTGTCAATAGTAGGTCACCGTCCATGATGCAGCACTTGCCATTGATAATCTTTAGACAGTTCTTTGGCCTGTGAGTACTCTATGAACCAACTCTTAAGCCATGTCATCTTTTAATATTTCTTCATCAAACCCACTTCACAGAACAAGATTTGTTTTAATGCTAAACAAAGACAATTTTACCTAAAAATAAAAAAAATGCTGGTTGCCCCCATGATTCCTGTCCTATTCCTAGTTTTACCTAATGTGTAGAACACTCCCAGGCAAAAGAACCCGAAATATCATGCTGCTGTTAATGAACATAGATATGAGAAGATCTATTTAATGACCAAATGTCAGTTCCAAAATGTCGAGCTGATAATGTCGGACTACGAGAGCCCAGTACTCAGTCGTTTCCTCTCTCATCACTGTTTCAGAATGTTACTGTGCAGCGCAGCACAGAAGATGCTCTGCAGACGGTCCCACCTCACTTCTAATTCACCGCACTTCCGTTCCAGTGAAGACCTTATCCAGCTTCCTGTTAGGACCTCTGAGTGCCACAGGCATGAGACCGCTATGGGAAGGATCCGGTTACCAGGACTACCGTGAGAGCTCCACGGCTGATATGAATGGAGACGTTAGCTGCTGCATCTTCCCAGACTCAACTAGTAAAGCACTTTTACTAAATGTGATTAATTTTATACATCTGTTCTCCGTTGTGACCTGTACTCTGCTGTCATTGTAGCTCTAATCTTAATGAGGAACACTAAAGGAAAATGCCAGTGTTTTGACGTGGGTCCAGTGTTATTCTTTCATTGGTAAGAGTTGACACCTTAAACATTCAGCATCTATTGTCCATAATTATATTTGTCTATTTTCTACACTGAGAGAACATTGCCATATGCTTTGTGTTTCAAAAGATGTTTCTATCAAATGGATAAAATGTATCATAACCTGGGGAGAGACTGCCCAGTCACCACCCTCAACAACTTCTACCGAGGTGCCCTTGAGCAAGGTGATCCACAACTGTTTAGGTGAAGCCTTTAAGTAAACACGGGTAAAAGTCTGTGGTTGTGAAGATCCCAGGTGTGAATGTGTAATGCAGTTGGAGGCAGGTTGTTGTCTAAAAAGCCATTGTGCTTGTTCTACCTACCCATGGTAAATAAAGACTGAAATAGAGCTCTAACATTCCATGGTTAAATAAAGTTGGGACACCACACAGCCCCACAAAGATCACCACAGGATGAACAAATGCCATCGTAAACTCAACTGACACTTTTTCTCTGGAAGGTAGCTGCCATGTCCTATAATCCAAAGTCTTAAGGTCCCTCCTCAGTTATTATTGCACAATAGTGCAACTTTCCAGAAAAGGATACAGAATTGAGTTAGCACATCACATGCACCAACTGATTCTTTTGTGAGGTTTCATTTCTAAATGTTCAGATACACTGAAATGCTAAGATAAGTCTTCAATCATTATAAAATGGCTCCAATATATCTGAATAAACCAAATAAGTCACATTGTCAAAACAGTAATTTTGTCCTTTAAATGAGGTACAAAGAAAGGTACTGAGCAAACTGTACACTTGTTTGATATAGGTTTTGTGTGTATAATTGACTTGTGTATTGTACAGTATGTCGGAGAGTTATATGTACAATTTGATATTATACATTACTGTACTGAAAATATGAATCCAAATGCCTTGTTCCTATTAATTTGTCAAATCTCAATAAACCTTGAAATCTTGGGGGAAATTAAGTCTTGAGGTATTCTACAGTATATTCAATGCATTAGCAAGTAGTGGACTACAAACATCACAGTCACACTAGATCCTTAAACCTTATTATAGCCTGGGACCCAAATGTAAACATTTTGTTGGGACCCACATGAAATAGCCCCATCATACATGAAACAGAAAACAGATCAGTACCTGCAAAGCATGCTAACTTCTGTAATACAACAGCAGATACAAAGAAAATCACCCACTAACATACAAACAAGCGATAAGGTTTTTATTGATCTCCACTGCCATTTCTTTTCATAATTATTTCCATCTACAATAGGGTCTACTCTGTGTACTAAGACAAGAAACGTGTGCACCAATTCATTGTCCTCATGGTTTAAGATCTGTTGTAACAAAACATAGCAAAATTAAATTTGTGTGCATATAATATTTATATTAAAAAACAAACCGTTTATCTGAAAAGAAATCTCCATGTTGCCCTGTGCTCATTTATTGACTAGAGATTTCTCTATAAAGGACCTGCCCTGATTTCATCTTTTGTTCTAAAGGCAGATGTGAACGTAGGTTGTGAGAAGTCATTATGTACAAACACCAATATGTTGGAGCACAGGGACAACTAAATGATGAAGGGCAATACCCCACGAGTCAGTACATCTTTACTTTTTATGTTTTTCAATTTCACTTGGCTGATCATATTTTCTCTGGTCTCTCTGCCCTGTGATATGAACTCTCCACAGTGACGGCCAAGATCAGCAAGAGGAATGCATTCTTTCTCAGAACTGCAAGAATAAAACAAAAAGAATTGTCAAATCTACAATAAATATAAAGACAGCAGAAATATAGCAAAGAAAGAAACTTGTCTCGCAAATAGGGCTGTGGCAATGCAGGTAAAAGAAACAAGGTAAGAGAGAGAAAAGCAATAACTCACATTTTTGAGGAACTCCTCAGCAACAATACGGGCCCTGGCATTGACGGACAGCTTCATCTCACTGATCTCCTTGTCGATTTCCTCCATGAAATGAATGACAAAGTCCACCAACTTGTGCTTGTACATCTGCTCTGTATGGAAGTTGGTGATGAGAAAACTGATGTCATAGCCCTGCAAACGGAAGATGGAAGACAGAGATTGTTAAAGAGCCTTTAATCAGGTGTATCCGTTTGAATACCAATATATGACACCAGTGTAAATGTGTCTGACACAACCACCCCTTACCTCCACTGGTTTCCTCCTCAGGATGAAGAAGTTCTCTGCTCTCATCATCATGAATCGCATGAATTTATGGCACAGAATCTTCTCAATCTCATCTGCCTGCAGGATCAATTACAATCAAGAGTTTTCAGGATTAGGAACTCATCTGACCCAACTGGAATCTACCACCCATTACTATAGCCTAATGGCCTGTTTTGAGTCAGTCAAAATATGTCACTATTGGCAACCAGACAGCAGCCTGACTGACCTGTTTGACAGCGATGCTGACTCTGACAGAGTTGATGGAGCCCTCAATCAAAACCTTTTCCTTGTCATTACGGCTGACGATAACAGGCTGGAGAAGCAACTCTTTACTACTCCTGGATGGGGACAGAAAACACACAGACACTCTTAATGCACCATCATACAAAGTTGTTCCCAATCAGTCCACTCTGTTCTCTGGATCAGTCTGCTGCTGCTTAGTTCTAATTGTCCCTAAGGGACATTACAATTAAATGGATGCAAGAGTTGCAGCAAAAGACTCACCGTACTTCCACCTCTGGCTTGTTGTGTCGCTCCACTACTTGGGAGGAGAAATTCTCCAAGCAGAGAGCGGCCTGCAGAGTGGCCCGCACAGCGTTGAGATATGGGCGCAAGGTTGCCGTCTGAGGATGGAAGGGGAGGATCAGTACCAGCAAGTTGAGAGTAATTCCAAATAATTTGAATTGAGCAGTGGGGAGCCTTGATTGATTTCAAAGCAAAAAAAATTGTAGCCTATAGCTCCAGATATCAAGCGGCTAACTTTGGCTCTTCCACTTCCACAAAGACATCCTCTCTGAGAATAGTAAATGTGGACTAAAGGAAATGTAAATTAAAAAATCATTGCACCCTGGATTGACAGCCAAAGAAATAGGGTCAGAGGTTTTAATAAGTAACCTAATTCATAGGTGGCTCAACTGACCCCCCTGAATTTCTCACTAGAGTAATGCAAATAAACAGCTGCAGTTTAAAGATCTTTGATATAACAATATCTTAAATAACAATATTTTAGACTCAAACACAACATTTAACAATATACAAGCGACTGTAGTTTTTCATTGTGGTGTGTTGTACATGGTGCAGCGTGTACCTGTAAGCCAAGACTTACTTACAATACTTGCAAACAGTATTTGCCTTGCCATCAACTACGTCTACACAGTAGTCACCAGAAGTGTGTGATTTTGAGTTTTTCAACTCCATGTTGCATATCGTCAAATTAACATCACAAACTTTCCTTACATGCCTACTGGTCATGATTGTGAAATTGCAGCAACACAGGAAAGATGCACATGATCATAAACTACAAGTGGAAAACTTTGCAATGGAGCATGTCAACTTACCCTCCCCCTTAACATTGGCTTGTCTTGCTACAGTCCTATCACATCAAAACTCATAGCCACGCTCAGAACCAAAAGTAGACAGCATTAATAATAAATTAGAGCACCCTTCAATCTGAGTACCCGGGTTCATGCTGGCAAGCATACGCCCTGCTAAAGTGTCCTTTTAAGTATCAATTTAAGTATCACATTACAAGTCACTTCTTGTTGAAGTTAGAAACGGTAATGGATTTTTACCAAGTGGTGACCCAAAGCAATGAATTGTGAATACAGTTGTTTTTGTCGTTATTGCTGCTACATTTACTCCAACTGTCGCATGCCATACATGGAAGTGATATGACAAGACGAGTGGATTAAGTAGCTCCACCCGAGGACCCGAGGCAACATCAGCTCAGCTGGTAGCATCAGCAGCTCAGTCACGTCAGTCACCAGATGTGCCCTCCCATGCCCATCAAATTAGTACTGTAGTAGCCTGGCTTCCAAGTTTTGCTACACTGATATGACCAAACACACCAGTTGTGATAATAAACTTGTGGTAACCAGTTATTTTCACTGTGCCGTCACCTGGGAGGGACGCTATTACCTTTGACATTTTCTTTTAGCTTCCAAACGATACCAGCTAACGTTAGCTAGCTAGCTCCTTAGCTATTTCAAATAAACGAAAAAAAGCTGAACGGCAAGCTTCTAACGTGGATACGTTTGTACGAGGAGTGATAAACTAATCGTGAGACAACTGAACACCTGTAACTGTTAAATTGTGTGTGTTTCTGAGTCTCTACATGTAAGGTATCTTACCATTTCTCTGTATGTGGTGAGACGGCTAAAGGCGGAAGTAAATGCGCTTTTCCGTGAACATACCGGAACCAAGCTGCCTGTCTGTCAAAACCCCTCTGTCCAGGCTGTGCTGGGTTCAGTTTTCCTCTGGCCTATGTATATCTCCATCTCCATACGTTTTCAATTCTCTCTCGATTTCCCTTTCTCATTACTTGGTCCATCACGCTGCAAACAGGATCTCTAGGTATTTAGGTGACGCTTTCGTGCAGAGCAACAAACGAAAAGCGCACCAGTAGAATAAGAGCTTAAATTCCTTCCTACTGTCCAACATTACAAACAACCAATAGTGCATTTGTGTAATTCATATGCAACAGATGCATGTTGCACTACTCAAAGGGTTTTAAAGAGAACAATCAATATGCACCCTTTGATATAACAGTACAATGGGCCTTTCTAATGTTTCTAAATATCAAGAAATGTACTTTAAAGAGCAGTAATGTAAAACACTAATGCAGAAAACAAAAAATAAACATCTAAGAAAAAATCTAGGGTCCTTTGCACAGAACCACACTTTTTGTTGGTATCAATTCAAACTACAGTATTGTATACTACAATGTGTAATCAATAACTACACAAGAACATTTAAAATGATATAAAATAAATATAAAAGTCTTCTAAAAAGCAGATTTTTAATCTATGACTGCCATTGTCAAAAACATACACAGGACACACCCAAAAAAGAAATAAAAATTAAAGTAATAACAACACTGTTCGGTAAAACCAACTAAAAAGACTTTGATCACCACTGCCAATTTTCTTGCTGACCATCATTGTTTCACTGCATTTTGATGGAGCTCTCAATGTGGACCTGGAGTTCCAGACCAACTTGGTGCCTTACCTCAGCATCCACTTGCCCTTGCTCACCTACGCTCCAGTCATCTCTGCAGAGAGGGCCTTCCAGCTCTCTGGGGCCCAAATCACCAAAATCTGCTTTGAACCCCCCCAACCAGATTGTAAAATGGACCCACAACATGGAAAGTACATGGCCTGTTAAATGCTGTACTGTGGAGGCGTGATGCTAAAGGAAGTTAACCAAGACTACCATCCAGTTTGTGGATTGGTGCCAGGTTTCAAGGTGAGCACCTTATACTAGTGAAACCATTTCAAAGGTTATTGTAATAACAGGGTTCCCACTGGTCATGGGATCTCTGGAATATATTGGAATTGCAACTGTGTAGTGTAAACCCGACTGGTTACCCCTTTAGAGCTGAGACAACAGGAAGAAATTCAATTTTTAGGTCATGGAAGTGCTCCGACTTAGTTTTGGAAAGTCATAGTAAACACAGAATTTTACATTAGGGCCATAATAGGAACCCTGTAAAAAGCATTTCAACACTAACACTTGAAGACGGAGACCTTGCCACGGTGCAGAGGGCTGTGTGCATCACCACTAGAGGCCTGGGTCACCAGTTCGACCTCATGTAGGTCCAGTGAGCTGTTGTTCAGTGGTACGTGGGTGAGGGTATGGAGGGAGAGTTCTCAGTGCTCTGGAGGATGACGAAGCCACTGAGCAGCTTGGATGGTCTTGCCCAAGACCACTTTGGCTGTAGTTGAGGGAGGAAGGTATTCCTTTTTGTAATATTCCTTGAATAAAAGGAGCATTACGAGTCTGTCAGGTGGCCTACAGGCTAGCGCATCTTTACTCTTGAGGCATTTAGCTGACAAGAGCAATTTACAATGAGTGAGCAGCTAGGGGTTCAGTGTCTTGCTCAAGGACAAGGACAGGATGTGTGGCTGTGTGAGGATTGAATAGTTTCAGTTGTGCAATGCACTATAATGTCTCAAACACTATAGTTCATCTGAACATGGCTTAAACCAATTTACACATATTATCCCAGTTTAAAACCTACAAATGCCAAAATAATCCCATTTTTGATCAGTAAGTTGTAATGAGACAGTACACATGGCTGTGAGAAATTAAATGGAATTAACTAACAAACATTACTAATTTAACAGAAATCGAGACGCCACATAATGCTGGACAATTGATATATTCAAGAACTTTATTTGACATCCCAATTTTTTTTGACAACATCATTGGCATCGCAGTGATTCTATAAGGAAAAGGAGTAATACCAGGGTAAAAGATCTGATAATTTCTTTAGATGGAAAGAGAGAACATCCATTTCATTTCAATCCACCAGTCTTTTACCTGTACCATTTATACACCATAATACACGATCTGTTAAAAAGTAATATTAAGTACTTAGCCAACCTGAGCTACAAGCAGATAGAGAAAACAGCAATAACAAAGACATGACAGTAGACAGGTGTATGCTGTGTTGGTGACATTGTAATTCTATAGCATTGAAAGATGTCTGACAGAGGACAGAACATATACAGTAATACAGTAATAGTAGCAGTACAAGTAATGTTACATAAAAGGCAAGTAGTATTAATATCTCAGGTAATTAATTCATGTTTTACACTGTGACTGCATTATTAGTTTTTCTTATTAATGTCTACTTAAGAATATTTCTTCTGCAGTGTGAGGTTCATATAAACCGATTAACACACAACTTTTAAGGGGCATGGCAATACAATCACCTAGGTGTTCAATAAATCTTCAAGGAGATTTCACTGGAAAAAAGTAAGGAGGTATAATCTGAAGCTTACCAAAAGGCATGCGGTAGCAGACATTGCCCAAAATCAGTCATCCCACTGTGTTTATAACATTTAAAGGCAACAAAAAACAAAAAAACAAAAGTGCAAAACAAGTATGTGTTTCAGATTGGCTTGAGAAATAACATCAACAGCCAATTAAAATATATATAGTTCAGCTTGATTATTTTTTTTACTGATAGGCAATAGAAAGCAAACATTTCTGGAGAAAATAAGAATAGAGAATAAGATACTTGGGATGCTGACGTTAGCCAACATATTCTCACATTACAGCGCATCAGCCAGTCCATCCAGAGTTCCCAATCGCACTCTTTGAACATGGCTCCATCTTGTCCCCTCAGTGTGAGAAACCGGGGCCACAGTCAGACAAACAGGTGGGCAGGATGGGAGATCACTCACTATCAAGTCGGGGACTGTGACGTCAGAAGGGGTGTCATTCTTCTCTCGTGTGATCTTTGGGCACTGAATGTGTCAGCTAGAGTATGCTAGAGTATTAATGTGTGTACTAAGTGTGGGGATACATCCATGTGCAGCATATTATGTGTAGGGTTGTGTTGATGAAATGAAAAGTGACATGAAGGAGGAAGACCAGCAGGGAAGTCCTTTCCCTGGGAGGGCGGTGTAGGTGATGTAACCGGTGACAGGGGGTTCCAGAAAGCCAAGAGAGAGTATGGCCCAAGTCGTCCCTCAGCAACTGCAGCTTTCTGCTGAAGGCTTAGCTCTGTCGTTCCTATCCAGTTTTATGGGCTCCGGGAATTCATTATACAACTCCACCTCTGTCTCCTGAGAGGCATCAAAAGAAAGGAAATAGTGTGAAATAAAGTGGAAGGGAAGGTTTAAACCAACAGTGTTACAGGGACTAGATTTTAAATAACTGAACTGACATTGTTGCAAACAACAAAGCACACATCTCAACTGTGTTTCACCTTTCAGTTGTCATGAGCCATTACCCACCTGTTTAAGGGCGTTACGTGCAATAGTCTGGAATGCCTGTTCTACATTTATGGCTTCTTTGGCGCTGGTCTCAAAGTAGGGGATGCTGTTCTTACTCTGACACCATGCCTGAGCCCTTTTGGTGGTTACCTGTATGTGTGAAGAGAAAGAGATTCACTAAAGGTTCAATGGACCCATAAAAACAACAACCTTGTTTCCTATGATGCTTTCATAATCCCAGTATAATGAAATGAGTTAGTTTAAAGGGGCAGCTAAAACTAATGAATGGGGGAAGCAAAACAACGAAAAACATCCATTTGAGTAAATGTGAAAAGCATCACAAAGCCATAAATTGCAAAAGTTACTTGCATAGCTGTAAAGTGAGTAACTTCATCATGGACCCCAATGAACAACAAGTTCAACATGGTGCATAAAAATAACAACCACACAAGTGGACCAGTGTCTTTGGGATGGGTATTGATGTAAAACTAGGAGGCTGATACCAACCTGTCTATTCTCCAAGTCAATCTTGTTGCCTAGCACCACAAAAGGGAAGTTCTCGGGGTCTCGGGGGCTGGCCTGGATCAGAAACTCATCCCTCCAGCTGTCTAAAGTCTTGAAGGTGTTGGGTGCAGTCACGTCAAACACCAGCACGCAACAGTCAGCTCCACGGTAGAATGCAACACCCAAGGACTGGAACCGCTCCTGGCCAGCTGTGTCCCAGATCTAGCCAACCACAAGTAGAACAGAGATAGGGACAGGATGACAGAGAGGAAACAGTCACAACATTAACCACTGGAGGAGAAACGCAAAGTTTTCTACTAGGAATGTTAACAAAGTGGACATGCCGTGTTTCTGTTAACTGAAGTGGCTTTACAGCAATGTCTTGAAAAGTGTGGTGACTTTCTAATTCAATCCAAGTTGTGTGTGTGTGTGTGTTAAATGACTGATTGGAACTTCATTGTGTTGTTTAATGTAAGAACCTTGATTACAGGCAACTACAAGTAATTGATATTGAAAAAACAAATGGTAGCATTAACTTGTCAAAAAACATCTGGAAAGAATCCTGTAAACTATGCAATATTGTTACAGTGAGTTAGCTCCTGTAGTTCCACCTCAGCAATCTCCCAAACTACTGAAGTTAAGAGGGCCATCTTTGTACAGCTCCAGAAGAAGCATAACATCAAATTCAAATTTCTCCAACAGCTTGTGAAGTGTTTTGTAGCCAAGCAAATGTACTGCGGGTCAAACATCCAATATTTACCTCATTATCTCCTATATTTTCCTCAGCAAAAACGCTTTTGTCTAGAATGCGGCAACAGTCACCCTACAGTAGCAAGCAGAGTCTTCTGCCAGAGCGCTGTAGGGTGCCTCCGCAACCAGAACACTGTTAGTGAGGGAAATAAGGAAATAATGAGGTAAATATTTGGACTTTTTCGCCCCATGGTGTAATAGTTTGACTACAAAACACTTGGATTATGCTTCACGAGGCTGTAAAAACATGGCCCTGTAAACTTCAATAGTTTGGGAGAAGGATGAGATGGAACTACAGGGACTAACTCGTTGTGTGTTTGGTGGTCCTACAAACTTCAGAGTTTAGAATGACGTGGAAAATGACTCATGGTGCTTTAAAGCTGCGGTGCCTGCAATTAGGTCTGTTGCTTTGGCTAATATGGCTTTTGACAGGGTATGAAACACCTCTATCAAAAGTGTGCTCAGACATAAGAATCTTGTAGGGCAGGTGTAACAAGGGTGGGGAGACTTAGGGCTGAGCGTAGGATATCCTTTATGGAGTAGGGCTCTAACACCATCAAGGAAAGGAAAAATGGTTCTGAAGCAAATACATTGGCAGGAAGAAGCAGCAAGGTGTGCCAAGGTTGTCCCTCAGGAAAAGCAGGGTCAGTGGATAAACTGGGAAAGTGTACCAATAGATCCTCAGCGCAGAGAGGCTGCAGGGAGTTATACCATATGGAGGCAAAACTAATTAGGGTTAACGCCCTTCACATGACCAGCGACAAAAATGCTCGGCATTTGGCGCTGCCATTCATTTCCTATTTGGCACGTGCCGCCACCAAACCTAGCGCCGGTGCCGCCAAACCTAGCGCCGGTGCCGCCAAACTTAGCGTCGCTGCTGCCCTCGGCATTCTGCGAAACTTGTTTAATGTGTCGGAGCATCCCGAGTTATACAACATGACGCTTAATTCATACCACGATCTGACTAAAAAGACTGTGGCATAGAATGGTGTCGGTTTACAGACGGGACTACCAGGTTGGTTGACAGCTTAGTACAGGACTTTATGCAGCCAGTCTATATTCACTTCTATGGCTGTGCTAGTGTGATCATTGGTGATGTGGTTAGCTACGGTCACTGGCTGATGCGGGTGACGCTGATCATGTGAAGGAGTCTCGCCCAACCTGGCGTTGATATATATATGCTTGACTGGAAGGTGTACAATTTCATTTTTCTTCTGAAAATGTAACCAGTTGTAATTGTGCTGCACCTGCATTGTAACAAGCCGGTCGTCCACCATCACTTCCTTGGTCAAGAAGTCTGCTCCTATTGTAGCTTTGTACTGGTTACTGAACTTCTTATTCACATACTGGTTCATCAGGGAGGTCTTTCCAACACTGTCACAGAGGAGAACAGACAGCAGGATAACAGATGGTTGGTAAAATATCAGTAAAAATAAAAAGGTGGTACAGGTTGATTGATAGTACTGAGTATACAATATGCAGTAATTTGATTACTCTACCTAATTCCAAAAGGCTTTCTTAAAGAGGATAAAGGGGGGGGGCAAAACCCATTTAAATGTTACCTATCCATAACTGATATAATTACTTCCAATGGGCAACCCAGTGCAGTACTGAGCCTGCAAAGCAATGGCACTGGCGAAGGATTCACTCTAATTAGGTTTAGAGCCAGAACATAACCGTAAAACCTCACACTACAGCCCTGACTTTACCAATGAGGAACAAGAGTCTGCCTGGAGACAGCTTACGGCCAGTTTGAAATGAAGTAAAACTGAAAAAAAAAGTCAACAAGTCACACTGAGAAGGAGAAAAATGTGACTAACTATTAAAGCAAGGTAAGATAATTCAGAACCTTGAATGGCAAACTAAAGACAGAAAAATTAACCAGACACCAAACTATTTTTAGAGCAGAACTGGTTGGCACTAACTTCCAACCTGCATTGCTGTGGTTAACATCCAGGAGAACAGGCCATTTTGTGACTCACCCGGAATCCCCCAGAATGATGACTTTCAGAAGCACTTTCTTCCTGGATGTCATTTTGCCAAAGCTGCAAACAGAAAGTCAAGAATGTTTAGCATGCACGATCACAAAAACAGTCCACACCCCTCATGACGTATTCAGTGTGAGGCACAAACTAATCACTAGTTTTCGGATAAAAAAAATCCATGTACAAGTTAATATGTTTCTATGTAGATGAGTCCACTGGAAACATTAACCTATACATTTGTGTGTCGAGTTCCATACCCGTGGACCAATTAGGTCTGGACTCCATTCACTCCAGTCATGTGCTTTCTAAGCTGTCGGCCAAATCACGAGGAACACATCATTCTTTTTCTTTCTCTCTCTCATTCACACACAAGAAGTAAGTGTAAGGGGAATGCTTTAGGATATTTCCCATTGCAGGACTAACCCTGGACCATTAACACTACCACTATCTCTTTGCCACCTCCATTACACAGGACTAACTTCTCCTTTTTACTACAAACTGCAAACCCTGTGAAGCATCAGTCATTTAATCTAGTATATCATAGTCGGTAAGCACTAAATATATACAGAAATCCCTCACTGTGATCTGTCTGTTGCAAAGATTAAAAACATTTGAAATGCAACTATTATACCAAAAAACTTTGTTTTCCCAAATAAAAAATGTTGATTCTATTCTATTGTCTATTTTCAAGGGAGAAAACTCAAGCCACAAAATGAAGTGTATATGAATTGAATTGTTGATGTTCCAGTAAAGGGGTTGCAGTAAACTTTACTCCATCCACCGCTGTCAGTGATTGGCTAGGCTCCGTCGCATAACTGATCCCAGGCAATGTTCTTTTATTTTTTATTTTAAAAAAAATCGAATTTTGTTGATGGTCTGTTGGAAGCAAAATGGGTTAAATAAATAAAAATCTGGATTTCATAACAACCTACTTTAGTTTTTGTATACATGCAGACCATGCATTACATGTGGCAGGTAAACAATACATCCATGATGTAGTATGTATTATGTTTTGAGAAAATACTGCATCTGCAAGTATTTATGACATAATGGATGCATGGAAAGAAAAAAAGGATTTTATGTTTGTGAGTGTGATACTTATATATACAATTTTGAGATAAAATTACATTAAATACCAATGTAGTGACTGGATTTGGGAAAGAAAGCGTACAAAAAAACAATCACAGCTTTTTTTTGGTAGTGCAGTGCAATAACCGGTAGATAACCATTACCAGGTAACTCCACTACTTCCCATTAACTTTGACTGTAAGTCAACAAACACCATGTACAAATGGCAGAGGACCTTGTAGTCATGCCAATCCACAAAGAAAAACAGGTTTTTATTCTGCGGTGTAGCACATTTATGGAGAACACAGCTTACATCAACAAGACGTCACAAACATATTTGACATTTTAAAGACCTGAGCATGACAAAGCACAACTTTGAGTCAATGGATATGAACATAGAATCATGTACTCCTAAAATAAAGCCTCCAACTAAAGCTACAGTGTAGCTCAAGAGCTGCAAAAGTACACTTGACTTCTTTCTAAATACACTGTGGATTTCCCTGACTTCAAGGACGACACTCCAGTGACTACCACACTATGAAGGGTAAATTAGCTGACAGAAGCAGTGATGACAGCACATCATTGTAGTCTTAGGCATGCTCAGACCACAGTCACATGATTGTAGAAATAACTCAACTCAGACCTTTAACCTCTGACAGAAGCAGGGCAGGAGACAGTGGTTCATAAATGTTGACTATGATCTTTGACTGTACGCTCAGTCCAAATGAGGTGGATGACTCAGTCTTCCATCAAAAATAACTAATTTTACTTTGTCTAACTTTGTTAACTATGAGCCAAGACCTATCAGCACACCAATATTATGAGCTGAATATTGTCCTTTGATTTCACCCTCTAGAAAATAAGTGATTAAGTGTTCAAATTGCCTGAGACTTTTGTAATTAAAACAATTTAGAATTGTGAAATAAGAAAATTGTGATGTTTCATTAAATCCTCCAATGGGGTGCAATAATATCTATAAAAATATGCAAACCCTTCAATCCAACACTACCGTTTTGGGATGCATTGGGGTGACTTTTGGTTTAATCATGGATACAGGTCGAAAAAGTAATACTAAAATGTATACAAACTACAGCAATAGGACCGAGGTAATGTTTTTCCCACTGCATTCTGTGTTAAAATGTTCAAAGTGCACTTATGGATGACAAGTAGTGCTGCACAAAATACTGGTACTGAAAAAGTATTTTGGTTCCTGAGAAATCTTATTACAGCTGAGCTTCTAGGGAAAAAGTGGTGCCTTGTAGTGTTTCATCTCATATTTACCATCGTCAACTTAGTATACTGGTGCTCCATCTGAGCCATACAATTGACATGAACATAAATCATTGTTAAAACATACCAAGGGGAAATGATTTTTTGCCTTTTCAGTTCCCCATCTTCCAAAGGGCCATTGTTTGCTTTGAGACAGTTTGTATAATTCTGGCAATTGAAACAGTTTTAAAATGGTATTTGTTATCTTTAGGCTACGTTACTGTTTTAGTTTTTATCCATCCATTGATCACTATGTATCCACTTATTTGTTGTATTGTTTTTAAATCGAAACTGAAACTTGGGCTATTGTAGGTGTGAATCAGGTACTGTGAAAACACCGATAATTTAATTTTAAGGTAGGGACTACAGATTATTGGGTTAGCTAATGTTAGAAGTTCGCCGTTTATAAATTTGAAAACAGCATGTTAAAAAATAAGCAAGATATGAACTAAAATAAAATAATACCTAAAACTCCTGGCCCATTTTGATTGCTACCCATGTAATACTGGCAGAAGCAACCGAGACGCACAAGCCACTTCTAATTTACATTTTGCATGTACACCCATACATGACACAAACAAACTCTGGACTAAATATAGGTTGGGTGGTCCCCGATAACATGTTGCTCAATGCTCAACCCATCTCAACACATATCACCAAGTTAGGTTATCTTCATGCTTCCAGGTTGACAGTGCAACCCGCGTCTTTGTAAGTGCCTATGTGATATATAGCTGCTCCAGTGGTCCCAGGTATATTAATAGAGTTAGAGAGTAGAGTATTTTGGGGTAAATTCGCAATCACTAATGAACAGTCAGATTCAGGTATTAACGGTCCTGAGATGAGGTGTTTTCCACAGAATCTCTTTATGGATAATTGCAAACAGGTATCATTGCAATTACTAGAAAAATATGTGTAGTTACTTTGGTTTGTATTTCAGCAGTATGATTTTCAGAATGAAGGAAGCAAAAAAAACCGAAATGACTTGCAGCAATATCAGTGACCGACTCACAAAGCCACAAAAGAGATACAGCAGTGACACGTTGCTTAAAAATACAATTGTGTCTGGATTGGGTGATGACAGCATTACATTTCATCCGAGCAAGATAGTCTGTTAGTTAGTAGGTTAAGTATCAAAATCATCATGCAGAGGTAATCACACTTGCTATCGCTGCTACCTCTCTTTCTTTCTGGTCGCACAACAAAGTTATCAATTCTCACAGCTTGCTGACATATGTCTAAGTACATAAGGTCAACGTTACCATCATGACAGGCTAACAAAATCCAAATTAGATCTTTAGATTTGGTTTACCGACGATCTAGAGATTAGTGATTTTGACTAGCATCAACGACTGTGTGCCCCGCTGGCGCGTTGTTTCCTTATTATTTGCATTTTTTCTTCTTCTTTGAGTATATCTACCACGAACAGCAACTAAAACTAAGCTATGTCAGCCGAATAATATTCCATCTGTTAAAAGTTGACAACGAGGGCATCTTTCTAAGTCTGATCACCGACCTCGGCTCCATAGTTCTTCTTCCTTGTTGGAATAGACCGTGCTACGAGCCACAGGCCGTGCTTGTTTTTGCCAACCAGTTTCTCGAAAAACATTGCACCATCACCGATGGTAATGTTAGCTTTAGCGTTAATATGACATTGACTGCGCTGAAGAAAGACTAAGCAGATATGACGCTACTTGACAAACGGTTGCCGTCTTAGGAACTTACTTTCAACTTGTAACACACAGGAACGGTGACTTCTTGACGTGGATCGCTTTGATTGCTAACTAGCTGTTATTGTTCAGAACAGCTAGTGGCTAACTAGGCGTTACGTTAGCTAGCTAGCTAGCTCGCTGGCACTGAACTCGTTAGCTAGCGTTAATTGGCAATGCCTCGCTTCTAAGCTTTAGAAAAGTATGTTGTCCTTTCCTCAGATAACGTTACATACAAAACAGTAGTCTTAATGGACGAGAAAACTATCTACAACTGGTTTGAAAATTTGGCACTTTACTTGAAAGCTGGCTTGCCAGCGAGCTAGCTATTTGCTTTCCTCTGCTCTCTGCTCTCTTTCTCTTCCCCTTTCACTTCCTCATCCAAAACAACGCCTGTGTGTACGTCATACGCGTCTAAAAAATGACCACGCCCACTTTAAAGACCTCAGCTTGGGCCTCACATCATTTATTCCATATTTATTTAACAGCATTTACCATATAGGAAACTGGCTGGCATGATCTTTCTATACTTGATTCATGCATTCATTCATTCATCGGGTAACTTCTTAAACACTCAGTCACTCACTCACTCAATCAATCAATCAATCAATCAATCAATCAACAAAAATCTATATCAATGCAAAGGTAGTTTCACAGCATCATAATAACAATAGCCTTGTACAAGCCAAGGCAGTGTGAGTAAGAATTAGCTTAAAAGACATCTCTGCAGAGGTGCTGCTAGGAACTCTGGGCCCCTTGACAAGCCATGACATTGGCC